>PVJC01031307.1:0-20656 GCA_004026665.1 Murina feae | reverse complement strand
CTTTCCGCCTGGACCCTGCAAGGCATCAGCCACCACCTGCCCAGCCCACTCTGCTGCCCGCTGGTTTCCATGATTCACCCGCCGCTCTCTCCGAGGCTCCCGGCCGCCATCTTGCCTGGGCTAATTTGCATACAGCCACTCTGATTGGCTGGTGGGCGTGGCTTACCCTGTCTCGGAGAAATGGTTAATTTTACTATTTCGCTTTTATTAGTTTAGATGAGCTGGGTCTGCAGAAGGTACCTGTTATTAAATATAAAAATACAGTTACATAGAATTATTTCCTTCAGACCCAGGCCTCTCAAAGTGGGACCCATGAACCTGTGGTCCTGACCTAGGTGTGTGTGTGTGTGTGTGTGTGTGTGTGTGTCTGTCTGTCTCTCTCTCTCTAGACCTACTCTGTATTCTCAAACCTCTCCAGGTGATCTTCTGAAAGCTAAAGTTTGAGAAAGACCACAGTAAACAATGAAAATGAACAAACACTACTCTCCTAGCATGGAAATTGCTATTCCCTAGACATTCCCTCTATAATGGCATCTCCCTGGTGGGAGGTGGCCAGCCTGCCTTTGTTCATAAGAGGTTGTGAGCCTTCACAATCTAATTGTATGTCATGCTATCTAAACTCCATCTGGGGCCCTGGTTGGCTCTGAGAGACTCTTCCCATGCCATTTTACCTTACACGAAGGCCCGACTCAGCCTGCCTGATGGCCCGTGGCCTGTGAGCCAACAGCTGGGATGTTTAAATGAAGAATGATGCTTGCATGTTCAACCTCATTTGCTAGATTGCTCATTAGATAGCTAATGCCCTATCCTGGCCAGATATGAAGTCCATTGTAAGTGAGGAGGCCATCTGTTCGGAGCTGGAGCCTTTGGATAGCATCTGGGATTAAGGGGCTCCAGCAGGCACCTGCGCCCAAGAACAGAACACCAAGTTCCCTGGGGCTAAACCACCTGGGTGGCTGTGAGCAGGTAGAGGAGATGGTGAGGGCTGCACCCAGCTTTGAAGGCTGAGTAAGCCTTTATTCCATATGGGACAACCCCAGGGCAACCAGATATAGAAGACAGAAAGTCAGGAGGCCCACTTGGAAGGAAACTGCTGTAGTTGGCAGGGACTTCAGTGCTTGAACTCACACCTGGTTTTGCTTCTCCCCTGTGGGTCAGAAATGAGTTTTTTGTACTAATGGTTCTTGACATCTGTAATCCCTGGGGCTTGCAGGATTGTGTGTGTGTGTGTGTGTGTGTGTGTGTGTGTGTGTAGTTCCGTAATTAGACTGCAAATTATCTTAAAGATGGGAACTGTGCCTCTTACCCCACGCTCAGCCTTGCTTAAAATGGGGAGTTTTAAACAGGACTAATATTAAAATGCTCATGCACAAAGGCACCTCAGCTTCCAGTTTCCCAGGGAACACTGGTGAGAAGTTAATTATATAAGGCATTAAAAAAACTTCACGCAAAACAATTAGTCAAAACTCTTCATTGTGGCCAGCTTCAGGTACTGCTTTGTAACTGAGAATTTTTAAAATGGTGAAAGGTATCATTATTCATGTCTGACATCGCCATCCCCAGTCAAAAGCAGTCTGTCTGGTGACCAATTTGGAAATTCAGCAGCTCAGAGAAATGGGGTTACATTTTAAACAACCCAGAGAATTCTACCTCCCTTCTGGCTGGGAGGGCAGCAATTAGTGAAAATAATTGCATTGGATTTAAGCTGACCAGGTCAGCAAATAAAGCAGCCATTCTATGGAAATGGACGTCAGAATGCTCACAATGCTTGCATGACTGGATGCCTGTGTAGCTGTGAATGGCACAGAATGGCATGGATGGAATGTGCTGGAATGGAGAGAAGTCCGGCTTGCCCACAGTGTCATGTCATCTGTTTGCTCCTCTTGCTCTTACACCTCAGGAGCGGCTAGCTTTCAGGCTCCATTTCTCACTCCTTGAGTGGCCAAGCCACGAGACCCTTCCTGACCCACAGGTCACACTCATGCCCCAATCATGGTTCCACAGAAGGCCCAAAGCTGTCCTGGGGCAAAGCATGAAGGAGCCCATGCCAGTCACCACTCAGGAAAGGTCAACGGCATATATATCTTCACCTTTCATGGGTCCTTTCAGTCTTTCCTCTGCTTCCATACTTATCACGAGACGAGAAAACAAATAGTGGATTCTAGATAGTTGTTCTAGGTCTTCCATAGAGCACATGGTATCATTTGCATCTTTTTATTACCTTAAACAGTTCACACTTCTGGTTAACCGATATGAATGTAAAGCTAAAGAAACCCACTATTTGCTTGAACACTTATTAGTCACCTACAGTATGCCGTACCTGTGCCACGCCCTGTGACAGCAGGACAAATAAGACCTATTTGCAGCCTTTTTCACATGACACTTGTGTTATGGTGAAGGTGACAGGGAAATTTATCAGTGATGACAGGACCATATAGTAAATCTATGACGACCATGCTGAGGGGAGTCCTGATTGGAGGCATGAGGGAAGATAGGACAGGAGGAGCTTTTATAACATAATCACACTAAACTGGAGCAGTGGAGAAGCCAGACAGATGAAGCCAGGTGGGAGGGAGACCACATATCCCTTTGCCCTCTGTCCCTTCTGACTTTTTCACTGTAGCCTGTACTGCTCTATCTGTTAAGAAACTGGAAATTTCACATAAAGGAGCACAAATCCCTCACTTTCTCATAGTGAATAAAAAATGTGAAGTCCCTCTTCTTTAGAAAACAGTGACACGGTTTTGGATAGTTTGCTCCACCCGATATTCAGGCATGACCTGTCATTTTAGTTTTTGACCAGGGTTGCAGCTGCAGTAGATTGCCCCGGATCTCTGTACCGTTCCTACACTGCCCCCTACCTTGGCCCTGCTCAGAGAGTCTGCATCCTGGGAGCAGGGCAGCACATTTTATGAGGGAAGAGTTTTCTGCTTGAAGAACCCAGGCCTGTGTAAATGTCAGGAGAAATGGCTGGGCAGGCAGGGAACAGGATAAGGGTTTGGAATGCCACAAGAATATAGGAAGAGGAGGGAGTTTATAAGGGAAATAAGGTGGCTTCAAATATAAACTTGTCCTTCCTTAGGACATTTTTGTGGGGTTCTGATTATGTCACTAGCTAAATTGTCTGGCCAAGAAGAACTGAGACAAGAAGGCCTTAGCAACATCGACTCTTGTAGTGGAATTGCAAGGCTCCCATCCAAATTACCAGCCCTTTCCTTATTTTCTGGAAATATTTATTGTTCCTAGAAAATGAAAATACCTCTGCCATCTTCTCGGCCTGGTCCTGACAGAGGCTGCAGTGTTGATGCTGTGAGCTACGGGTCAGGATGATGCTCTGAGATGTGCCTCGCAGCTGACCTTTGAGGTTCGATTTCACCCAAAGTTCTTTACCACCAGGTTCTTGCCCAGATTTCGCTGGCTGTTTGTAACTATAACCAACCATTACTTGGAGCCTGAGAACCTCAAATAACCTTGCCTGAAACTCAGAGTTGGGATGGAATTTTGAGTCCAGCGTTAGGATTCCATACAAGGGCCAATTAAAGAAAACGTTGCATCACCTCTCACAGTTTATGCTTCAGGGAACTCCAAAACAAAACCCACAGACTGTTTGCGATTACTTAATAGTGTTCTGGTACATGGTCTACTCAAATGCAAAACAAAATACAATATATTCCATTACATTGAGAAATAAAGCATTTTGCAATTATTAGCAGACTATGTTAGGAGGGAAGATTGAAAGGATTTTTTTTTTTTTCCTTTTAGTCAGTCATCTTTTCCAGTGCGTGTGCTTCAGAACTATGTAAGTGGTACCTCTTCTCTGATTATCAGTATTACAATAATATCAGATATTCAGATATCACTGAAATCACTTGGAGTAATACATTTTAAGAGCTGTAAATTTAAGGTGGCATGATAATGCAAGAAGAAAATAGAAATGAGACAGTTAAAGAGTAGGTCGTGTATTTCTGTAAGGAATTTCCAAACAACGTTTTAAAAACATCAATCTAAGGGAATAGGTACAGCTGACATTTCAGCGCCCTGAGAACCTCTTCTGCTGTTTTCACTCCTGTCAGTCTGTCCTTGAGACTAATGAAGATTTCATTCCCTCGTCTAATGGTCTATCTATTTATTTATTTAAAGAGAAACCAGGAGGCTAGCTGAACATTAAGAACTGAGTGTGACCTCCAAAAGATGAGTCAGGAAATAAAATGGGGAGCACCTTGAATCATGACAGAAATATATTGACGAAGGAAATTTAAGCAGCTCCTGCTCAGACGTTGAAAACAACAGGCCCTTATCTGTTGCCATTGGTGAAACTGCTTTCCAAACACAGACTGATGGATCCGAGAAAGCTGAATTCTCAGAGGATGTTATCTCTTTCCTTCTCTTGTATCCAGAACTCTCTCATGGGCGTAAATTACTTTCCTTCTTGGCTGGTGACCTCTTGTCATTACAAGGACTTGAGGATGATACAGCTATGGTTCCTGTCAGCCCTCTGACTGCCTGGGTTCATGTCCTCTTCCCCACTCCTCACACCAAAGGAAATACTCCTGAAGTTCTGAGAGGATGATCTAAATAGAGGATTATCCTATATAATAAAAGGCTAATATGCAAATCGACCAAATGGTGGAACGATCAGTTGCTATGACACGCACTGACCGCCAGGGGGCAGACGCTTAATGCAGGAGCTGCCCCAGGGTGGTCAGTGTGCCTCCACAAGGGGAGCACCGCTCAGCCAGAAGCCGGGCTCATGGCTGGCAAGCACAGCAGTGGTGGTGGGAGCCTCTCCCACCTCTGCTGCAGGCAGATGTCCCCCGAGAGGTCCCGAACTGCAAGAGTGCACTGGCCAGTCTGGAGGGACCTCCCCCAGTGCACGAATGTCATGCACCGGGCCTCTAGTAAGAAATCTTTCTTCACTGTTCCTAATATCATAAAAATATTCTTTAGCCTGGCTGGTGTGGCTCAGTGGTTGAGTGTTGACTCATGAACCAAGAAGTCACTGGTTTAATTCCTGGTCAGGGGACATGCTAGGTTACAAGCTCGATCTCCAGTAGGGTAACTATAGGAGACAGCCAATGAATAATGTTTTTCTCTCATCAATGTTTCTATCACTCTGTCCCTCTCCTTTCTTCTCTAGAATCAATAAAAATATATTTAAAAAAATATCGATATATATATATCTTTAATATTTTCCTGCTTAAGTTGATACTTTCTGCTTTGTATCAGTTGAACCACTGATACAAAGTTCCTTGTAGTTACCCTACAAGGACCCCTTGGGGGATATCTGCCTACAGCGGAGGTGGGAGAGGCTCCCGCCACCACCGCTGCACTTGCCAGCGGTGAGCCCGGCTTCTGGCTGAGCGGTGCTCCCCTTGTGGAGGCACACTGACCACCCTGGGGCAGCTCCTGCATTAAGTGTCTGCCCCCTGGCGGTCAGTGCATGTCATTGCAACTGGTCATTGCACCATTTGGTCGATTTGCATATTAGCCTTTTATTATATAGGATATGATGAAAACCACCAATTATGCAAGATGATTGATAAATCTGACTACATTGAAACATAACTCAAAATTTGTATATATAAAGACAACATAAACAAACTGAAACCAATCATAAACCTTAGGAAAATATTTGCAAAACATATACTCAACAGAGGATTAGTATGTATATAAAGAACTTCTAAAAATCAGTAAGAAAAGGTATATTTCTTTTTCTCCTCTTGACTTTTGAAGTATTGTCATACATTTCACTTCATGTTCTAACCACACAACCACACTGCCATTTGTTTTTAAAGTGTACTATCTTTTACAGATATAAATAAAATGAGAAAAAAGTATTATTTACTTATACATGTTGTCATTTTTTGTATTCTTTATTTCTTTGGACATAAAGAAAATAATACCAGATCTCTGAGCAAAGGAATTCTTTTAATATTCCCTGTAATACAGGGAGTATTAAAATTGTGGCATAGCTCCCTCTGCTAAAAAATGCTTTCAACTTTTGTATAAACCAAAAAAATCTGTTTCACCTTTGCTTATGAAATATATATTTATTAGATGTAGAATTCTAGATTGTCAGGTTTTTTAGTGCTTTAACAATGTTGCTCCAATGTCTTGCTGTTTGCAATGTTTCTAAGAAAAATCTACTGCCATCCTTATATTTGTGATTCTGTAGATGAAATATATTTTTACTCTGGATGCTTTTAAGATATTAGGAAAATTTCAGCTGTTATTTTTTACAAGTATTATTTTTCTTTACTTTTCTTTCTCTTCTTTCATCCAGGGACTCAAATTACACATATAGTAGGTTGCTTAAAATTGTGGCATAGCTCATTGATGGTCTGTTGCTTTCTTTTTTCTTTTTAAATGAGCTTTTTCTTTGTTTCATTTTGGATAGTTCCTATTATTATATCGATATATCTTTAAGTTAACTAATCTTTTTGCCCACAATGTCTACTCTGCTATTAATTCCATCAAGTGCATATTTCATCTCCTGCATTATAGTTTTTAGCTCTAGAATTTTAATCAGGGAAATCTTTACGTTTTCCATGCTTATAATGTTCCTCTAGCTTTTTGAACACATGGAACAGTTATGGAAATTACAAAAACAGATCCAGAGACAGAGAAGCATCAATCAGACTGTCAAACTCAGAGGGAAGGTAGGAAGAGTTGGGGTAAGGGAGAGAGATCAACCAAAGGACTTGTATGCATGCATATGAGCCTATCCAATGGACACAGACACCAGAGGGGTGAGGGCATGAGTGGGGGTGCTTGGGAGGGCAATGGGGGGGGGATAAGAAAACATATGTAATACCTTAATCAATAAAGAAAAAAGCCTGTCTATATATTAATAGAAACATTTATGTCAGTTTCTATTTTTAATTTTTCTTCTCATTGAGCATTTTTATGTTGTTTTTCTTGATTGCCTGGAAATTATGTAATCAGATGCAGACACTGCAGATTTTCCCCTTGTTAGGTATTGTATACTTTTGTATTCCTTTTGGAAACAGTTTGATAATTTTAGGTTTGCTTTTACATTTTTTAGGTGTGACCATAATAACATTTATTCTAGGGATAACTAATACCTGCTGCTGAGGTCAGAGCCTTCTTGCTACTCAATTTCCTCTGAATTATAAGATGTTGTAGTCTGGTTGGTGGAAATAGGAGTCAGGAAACAATGCTACATAAAATGATGTTCCCGATCAGGGCCTTCTGAACACAGATTGCTGCTACCTGGGTGAAAGGATGTTTGAATGCAAACAAGCCTTGGGACTTAAAGTCTCTTGGAGTAATTTAAATAATTGACTTAGGGCCCTTCATCCTTTATCCCCAAGACAGCATATGTTTATACTTAAGAAGCTGAAGTCTTTCCCTCACTCAGGAGGAATGGGTGTGCAGGTTGCTCAGCTCTCTTGTACAGACCCCGTGCACACACAGGTGATTCTGCCCCCATTGCATTGCCCTTTGGGGTATCAGAGCATGAGGGACTAACAAACTATATTCTCTGAGTAATTAAAATTTTTCTCTGATCCAGGAACCTCATGTTTTCTGTCAGAAAAATATTAGCATTTGTAGATATAAAAACTTAATCGCAGGCTCTATTCTCAGTCCCCTGTGAACTCTAGAATGTGTTTTCTAATCTGCTTGCATGGTTCATTCCCAGCCTTGAGTATTTTAATCACAAGCATGTGCTAATCAGTATTCTGCTGCATCCCTCCGCAAATCTCCAGAGTTCTCTGTTTATATCTCTCCCCTCTGCCATTCTGTCCTGTGAATTTTAGTTTCTTAGGATCTTCTTGGGCTCTGAGCTCTGTCTTCTCAGCTTAGAGAGCACACAAGCTTTGCCTGACTTACCCCTTACCATGCCACAGCATGAAGATTTTCTAAAGGCAGTAAAATCAGAGGGGTCACCTCATTTTTCTTTGTCTCTCAGGGATCACTTTCTTTGTTGGCTGATATCCAATGTCATATGTTGTTTTGTATATTTTGTCTAGTGTTTCAGTTGTTATAGTGAAAAGGGTAAATCTAGTACTCCATCTTAGATAAAATTAGAAGTGATACTGATTTATTTTTTTAAATCGAGAAAATATAAAAGAACCAACTGTACATGTGAGGAGAATAAACAAATGAATTTTTGGATAATCTTACAGTGATATACAATACAGCATGAATTTTAATAAAAATCTCACATACATAATATTGAGCTCCAGAGACATATATGCAACTGCCTCCTTAATATCTCCACTTAGTAAACGTGCAAAAGTAAGTTATAGAATAACATATAAATTATCATATAAAATAAATTTGATTTAGGAAGATGCAAGTCAATACTGCATATTAATTTTGACTATGTATACATACAGAATGAGTATAAAAACTTGTATTAAAATGATAAGCTTCCAACAAAACGTTGATCAGTTACCTTTCGAGAATAGTATATATTTACAGTTTTATTTCCCAAGATAGTTGATCAGTACATGAAAATCTGACCAAAGCAGCAGCTCTCTTCAAAATGCAGCTTTGTGGTGCTTTTTAGGAAAATGATTCCAGGAAGCTCAGATTGTAATCTGTTTCTTTAATAATGATATTGTAATCAATTTAATATCCTACCAAAATCTCTTTCTGCTTAAACTAGTTAGATTCAAGCTGCTACAATTGAAGATTGATTCATATAAAATATTATTGAAAAATAAAATAATTGGGTCTTCAGCATGTATAAAATTAAATAGGCAAAGATGGGAGTGAGATATTTTAGTCAGAGAGAATGGTAGAAACAAAGGAAGTGGAACCTTTCCATTCACATTTAAACGTTGTTAATTTACTGCCCACACCCCCCTCAATACACACACCTGCTTTTTCCAATTAACCTCCATTCCATTAAAATTATTGGACAATTTCAGTCTTTAATTTACTTGACCTCTGAGTATGCTCCTTATTTCACTTACAATGTTCTTTTCTCTGAACTTATAATACTACTAGGGGCCTGGTGCATGAAATTTGTGAACGGGGGGGTGGAGGGTGGGGGTCCCTCAGCCCAGCCTGCCCCCTCTCACAGTCTGGAACCCCTCAGTGGATGTTCTATGATGGCCTCAGTCTGCCAGGTGCCTTTTGTGTGTGTTTGTGTGTGTCGCCACTGGGGACCTGCCCCCAGCCGCATCTGAGGCTCGGAGCAGTCCTCCTGTGTGTGTCTACCTTCTGGGGGCCTGCGAAGCTGCCAAGCAGGCCGCTGATCCCCCATCACCTTTTACCCACTCTCCGGTGCCCCTCAAAGGGCCTGGGCAGCCGCCAAGCAGGCTGCAACTCTGCCGCCTCTTTCCCACTCACGGGTCCTGGGGCCTGTGCTGTTCCGCCCTGCAGCCGCTCTGTGCACTCGGGAGGTCCCTCAGCCTGGTCTGTGCCCTCTCACAGTCTGGGACCCCTCTGGGGATGTCCACCTGCTGGCATGCCTGACCAGCCTGGGTGACAGGCTGATGGCTGTCTCCAGACTGGCCAAGCCCCCCAGGAATGTCCCTCACCCCATTGGGTTGTGGCCAGCATGGGTGATGGGCTGATTGGCGCTTTCAGGCTTTAAGGCTGCCCACAGCTCCCATTGACCCAATGTCCCAGCAAGGCTGGCTGGACGCAGGTTTCTGGGGTTTGTTTATCTTCTATAATTGATGTACTGTTCCTTTAAGCTGAGGTAACGAAACCTCCTCTGCTTCACCTCGCAGCGCAGCGTCTATAATGAGACTCTAGCCTGCTGTTCCCTTCAGCTCCCGAGGATTCTATGATTGTTACATTATTGCAAACATGTTTTGGAGCCTGCCCGCCAAGGGCCGAAAACAGTTTCGCTTTTGCTCCTGCTGCAATGGACGCTGCCTAAACGTTTACTCAGGTCCGTGAATGGCAGCCTCCATGTTGGCTGGGCTAATTTGCATACAGTCGTTCTGATTGGCTGGTGGGCGTGGCTTACCCTGTCCCGAAGAAACGGTTAATTTTACTATTTTGCTTTTATTAGTTTAGATGCTCTGCTGATTTTCCCCTTTCTCTCTGACCTGTCCTTCACTGCTTTCAGAATGCTGGCTCATGTTCTGGCCACATAATATTAGAGTTCCCAGAATTCTGGTGCTTGGTCCTTTTCTCACTTTATACTGTCTCCATAAGGAATCTAATTTATGCCCACAGTATCAAATATATTTATGTATAAATGAATTTCAAGTTTCTACTTCTTGCCATGACATCTTATGACACACATATGCAGACACACACAACTACCTACTTGGTAGCTGTCTATACTTAGTAAAGACTTCTCAAACTCAACATGTCAAACATTGAAAACATAATATTTGATTTCAGCCAGCTCTGCAGTTAGCCCTAATTTTATAGATGAAGATAATGATACTTGGCAAAGTCAAATAGTTTGACAAAGTCACATGTCCCAGGAATTTAATGAGAATGATAGATCTTAACATGTCATTATTGGTACTATATATCATGAATGTATAGATTAAAACCTCATTCAGAACTGTTCATCATCCTATGACAATATAATCATTGGTGCAATAAAAAAGTCATTGAAATTCTGATTTCTATGAGTGAATCTGATGAGAGTAATAATATTTACATGAATAAAAGTAATATAAAGACATAAATGCATATATCTTTAAAGGAACATTGTTAGGATGCCCACTCTACTTTATTTAAAATAGTATTGAAAGTCCTAGCTAGAACAATTAGGCAAGAATCCTATCCTATATAATAAAAGAAAAACATGTAAATTGACCATCGCTCCACTACACTCACCAGCCAATCAGGAGCAAGTATGCAAATTAACCCAACAAAGATGGAAGGTTAATTTGCATACACAGGCACTGGGCAGAGAGCAGAGTGGGAGAGCCAGGAGCTTGGGGGGATGTGGCTCCCTCGGTCACTCCCCCAAGCTGCGGGGGGCGGGGAGCATAGCAGGAGAGCCAGAGGCTTGGGGGGACATGGCCCCCCAAGCCACCGGGTGGAGAGCAGAGTGGTAGAGCTGGCAGAGAGTGGAGTGCACAGAGGGAGATCTGGCGTCTTGGAGTACTTGGCAGAGTGGGAGGTCGTGGGACAGAGACAGAGCAGGAAGGGAAAACCAAGAGCATGGGGAACACCAGGCATGCTGGGAATAGTAGTTCTGGTGGCAGCCCCAGGACCTGAAGTGGAAGCCCAGAGCGCGGGGAGCACCAGGAATACTGGGATTCATAGTTCTGGTGGCAGAGAGATCTCCTAGACACTAGAGCAAAGTGATCCTGGAACAAGTTACTGTTATGGTGGGGGATGGAGGAAAAGCAAAGATGAGAGACATAAGTAAAATCAGAGTGTCTAGGAAAAATTAAAGGGAAGATATCCTACAACTTCCAGGAAATCTCCACCAATGAAGCAAAGAAAAAAAAATGCCTCTATTATTCTGTGAGCAACAAACCAAACTGGGTTGGGGGTCTCAGACAATTCACTCATATGTTTGCAAAGACAGACAGATACTCCCAGATTGGAGAGGGCTCCCCTGAGGGCTCCCAGATTGGAAAGAGTGCAGGTCGGGCTGAGGGACCCATCCCCATCGTGCACTGAGCCCCTGGTAAGAAATAAAAGGCATACAAATTAAAAAGAAGTAAGACTGTCACTCCTTCCAGATGAACTTTAAAGAGTCCACCAAAAGATGGTTAGAACTAATAAATTAATAAAGTTGCCAGATATGAAATCAGTATACAAAAAAGAATTGCATTTTTATACACCAATAAGCTACAAGAGGAATTTTAAAAATATATATGATCAACTAATCTATGAGCATAGAATGTGGTAAAGACAGTCTCTTCAATAATGGTGTTGCGAAAACTGGACAGACAGCATGCAAAAGAATGAAACTGGATCACTTTCTAATACCATATACAAGAATAAACTCAAAATGAGTTAAATACTTAAATGAATAACCCCAAACCACAAAACTCCTAAAAAACAAAGGCAGTAAAATATTTGACATCGCTCTTATTAACATTTTTTGGTGGATATGTCTCCTTGGGCAAGGGAAATAAAAGAAAAAAACAAATGGGATTATGTGAAACTAAAGAGTTGGTTTTTTTTTTTTGAATGAAACTAAAGAGTTTTTGCACAGTGAAGTAAGTCATCAATGAAAAAACCTACTGTATGGAAAAAGATGTTCACTAATAATACTTAAAAAAAACTCATATGCCTTAACACCCACCCCCCACATACACACAAAACAAAACCAATCTGATTAAAAATGGGCAGTGGATGGGAATATACATTTCTCCTAAGAGGACACATAGATGGCCAATAGATGTAGGAAAGGATGCTCATATCACTAATCATTAGGGAAATGCAAATTAAAACCACAATGAGCTATCACAATGGCTGTAAACAAATCATCGAACAATAAGTGTTGGTGAGGGTGTGGAGGAAAAAAACACCCTTATCTACTATTAGTGGGATTGTAAATTGGTGCAGTCACTATGGAAAGCAATATGAAGGTTCCTAAAAAAAAATTAAAAAGAACTACCATATGACCCAACAGTTCCATTTCTAGGTATTCATCCAAAGAAACCAAAACAGTAATTTGAAATATGTATTCATCCCTATGCTTATTTCAATGTTATTCCTAATGGCCAAGACATGGAAGCAACCTAAGTATCTATTGACAGAGGAATGGATAAAGAAGAGATTATACATATATACAATGGAATACTACTCAGCCATAAAAGAGTGAAATCTTGTATTTGCAACAACATGGACAAACCAGAGGGTATTATGTTAAGTATAATAAGCCAGACAGAGAAAGACAAGTACCATATGATTTCACTTATATGTGGAATCTAAAAAATAAAACAAAATAAATGAACAAAATAGGAACAAACCCTCAGATACAGAATACAAACTGATGATTGCCAGACGGGAGGGGATTTGGGGGATGGATGAAAAAGATGAAGGAATTAAGAAGTACAAATTGGCAGTTACAAAAACAGTCACAGGAATGTAAAGTACAGTACAGGGAATATAGTCAATAATATTGTAATAACTGTAGTGTCAGATGGGTTCTAGACTTAGCAGGTGGTCCCTTTGTAAGTTATATAAATGTCTAATCACTATTGGTACACCAGAAGCTAATATAATATGTTAATATAATTGATTAAAAAATAAAACAACCCTATTTATAATTACATCAATATGGATAATATACCTAGGGATAAACTTAACTGAGGAGCTAAAAGAGCTGCACACTGGAAACCATGAGACATTAATAAAAGAAACTGAGGAAGACACAAATAAATGGAAAGATAGTCAATGATCACAAATTGAAAGAATTTAATATTATTAAAGTATCCATACTATCCAAAGAAATGTACAGACTCAATGCAATCCATAACAAAATTCCAATGGCATTTTTAACAGAAGTAGAAAATATATTCCTAAAATTTGTATGGAAACACAAAAGACCTCAGATAGCATTCATGAGGCATCATGCTCCCTGATATCTAATTATATTACAAAGCTATAGTCATCAAAACAGTATGGTGTTGGATAAAAATATACACATGGACCAATGGAACAGAACGGAGAGCTCAGAAATAAACCCATACATTTTTGGCCAATTAATTTACAATAAAGGAGCCATGATACAAAATTGGAAAAGAATAGTTTCTTGAATAAGTGGTATTGGAAAAACTGGACAGCCACATGTAAAAGAATGAAACTGGACCACTATCTTGCATCATGGACAAAAATTAACTCAAAATGGATTAAAAACTTGAACAAAAGACCTGAAACCATAAAACTTCTAGAAAAAAACATAGGCAGTAAGTTCCTTGATGTAGGTCTTGATGATTATTTTTGGAATTTGGCTCCAAAAGCACTAAAAGCAAAAATAAACAAATGGGGCTATCTCAAACTGAAATGCTTCTGCATGGCAAAGGAAATCTCAGCAAAATGAAAAAGCAAACTACAGAAAGGGAGAAAATATTTGCAAATCATATATCTGATAAGGGGTTCATATCTGCTCTATATAAAGAACTCATACAATTTAGTATTAAAAAACTCAAACAATCCAATTAATAAATTTACAGAGAATTTGAGTAGTTATTTTTGCAAAGTCAACATGCAGGTAGCCAACAAGTACATGAAAAGGTATTCAACATAACTAATTATCAGAGAAACACCAATCAAAACCACAATGAGATATCATGTCATATCTTTTATAATGGCTATTATAAAAAAACAAAACAAAAAATAACAAGTGTTGGCAAGGATGTAAAGAAAAGGAAATCCTTGTGCACTTTTGACAAAAATGTAAATTGGTACATCCACTATGGAAAATAATGAAATAAAAATTTCCATAAAAAATTAAAAGTAGAACTCCTATGTGATCTAATATTTCCACTTCTGGGTACTTATCCAAAGGCAATGAAACAGGATGTTGAGAAGATATATACACCCCTATGGTCACTGCAGCATTATTTACTACTAGAGGCCAGGTGCACGAATTTGTGCACCAGTGGGGTCACTTGGCCTGGACTGCAGGATCGGGCTGAAACTGGCTGATATCCCCCAAGAGGTCCTGAGAGGTTGCAGGCTGGATGCAGGAGGTTGGCCAGTCAGGGAGGGGCCCCGGGAGGGCTCTAGGGCATGTCTGGCCCATCTCACTCAGTTCCAATTGGCTGGACCCCAGCAGTAAGTTAACCTACCAGTCGGAGTATCTGCCCCCTGGTGGTCAGTGCATGCCATAGTGAGTGGTTGAGGAGCCTTAGCATATCATTAGCATATTATGCTTTGATTGGTTGAATGGCCAACCAGTTTACTGGATACTTAGCATATTAAGCTTTTATTATATAGCATAGCCAAGAAAAGGAAGCAATGTAAGTGTCCAGATGAATGAAAAGATAAAGAAAATGTGATTTTTATATACAATGGAGCATTATTCTGCCATAATAAATAAAATCATGCAATTGGCAACAACATGGATGAATCTTGAGTATATTATACTAGATAAAATAAGTCAGACAGAGAAAGACAAGTGCCATATAATCTTACTTATATGTGGACTCTCAAAACACACACACACGCACCAAAACTGAAGTCATAGATAATAGAGAACAAATTGAAGGTTGGAAGAGGCAGAAGGTGGGGGTAGGAGAAATGGGTAGAGGGATTAAAAAGGTACAAACTTCCAGTTATAAAATAATTAAGTCCTAGAGAAATAATGTATAGCATATAGCAACTATAGTTAATAATACTGTACTGTATGTTTGAAAGTTGCTAACCCCAACCATCACGGTCCATGCTCCATCTCAGAGGCCTGTCACAACTTCAAAATTTTTCATGTTATTGTATGTTACCTCATCCCAAAGCAATTTTTAGTATTATAAAATGCCAAATTCCCACCTAGAAAATGAGAATTTTTTTCTTTAAGTGCAATAAACTCTTTTCTGAAAATGACACACACACACACACACACACACACACACAAAAGGAAGTTGCTAATCTTAAAAGTTATCACAAGAAAATAATTTCTGGATGTATGGTGATGTATGCTAACTAGATTTATTGTGGTGATCATTTTGCAATGATACCAATATCGAATCATTTTATTATATTAGCTGGAACTAATATAATGTTGTATGTAAGTTATACCTCAATAAAAAGAAACACCCTTAAGATAGGTTCAATATTGAGGAAATATTAATAAACTATGAACAGAAACAAATGAGAAGACTTACAAGAATGGATATTATTTAGGACACTTCTTAAATATCGGGGTGTAATAGTTGTTTTCTGTGTTGGGTTGACAAATAGCTTTCCGTTATAAACGACTGTTTAATCTGTAGTTGAGTAATAGAGAACTTATGTTCCATTTAAATATAAGATTATTTTGAGGAAGAAGATAAATGAAAATTAAAAATTACAAAGATTACACAAAACGATATTTTGTAACACAATTAACAAAAGTTAATGTTTCATCATATTTGATTATTTGTCATTTTAGAGTAAATTAAACAATATAGATAAACTAATATCCCTATGTATGGCACTGTTCTTTTGTAGACAACAGAATCCACCCTGTTCAGTTTAAACAGCAAGGTGTTTTGTTTTAAAGTTAATAAGATGAAACATAGAATCTCAAGTAAGGCAGAGAACCAGGCTTGGATGCTACCTAGCCAGTATCAAAGCAGCTGGGAGACCTGATCAACCACACCACTGGGTTCTTGCAGCAAAACACCGCTGCTGTTGCAACACATTACTCAGCACCTCAGATGCTAGGTTTTAGGAGCTAAAACTTTGTCACAATGTCCCAGAAGAATCTAATGCTTTGCCATCAGGCGTTTCCCTAAGCAGAGCTATCACCTCACAAGGCTCACTGCCCTGTCACAATTACACACAGGTTGTGCTTTGCAAAACCTAGGCTGTATAAAGAATCCCAGCTGCAAGACAAACTAGAAAGGGACAGCATGCGTGTGGAGCAGCCAGGCAGCGTTTTCTCCAGTCCTTCTGACCTTCATCACAGGTCTCTTCTCGCCAACTCTTTATCCCCTCACCTCTAGTTATCAGCCTAGCTCTTCAATGATAAAAACACACAGAAACAAAACAAACAAAAAAACCCCCCACAAAAATCTGACAACCACAGATCACATGACATTTGGAGAAAATTAACAGCAGAAAAGATAATAACCAAGATGAGCCAACAGAAAAACTGACCTCAGAGTTAACAAAAGCACCAAATATAGTTATAATCACAATGCATGAATATTATAAACTTGACCATAAAATATATATAACTCATAAAATTAATGCTAGAGATGTGGAAGTGGTTGGATGTGCAATGCGTTCAATTTCTCACCTTTCATAGGAGCAAGTCAATAAACTCCTTAACATTGATAATTCAAGCCAGAGAAGTATGAATATATTATTTAAACTTATAATAGTCAACACCAGAAAATCTAAAAACCAGGAACTACTTAAAGCAACCATTTCAGGGAGCACAAAAATTTTAGACTTCTCTGCATAGTTTTAGTTTTTAAAACTACATCTAGGCATTGCTTTAATATAAATTAAACCTAGTTCAAATTTTAAAATATTAATGTGCATTATACAAAGGATGCCTATTATTAGTTAACACCTGCCCATGTTTAATTTTTACATACGACATTACATCCTTTTAGTCTAGGATATCCAAGAACCTCCAAATCTCATTCTTGAGATTACAATGTTTAATCTCAAGGGTCCTGTCATAGGTTCACAGGCATGAAGTTTGCACACAGGAGGGAAAGCAAGGCAAACAGAAGGCAAAGTAACACTTCAGCCTCAGCTGTGGTCTTACTCGGCAAACCACTGCTCCACACAGCCGCACTCTCTGAGCTGTGACAAACTGGGTCAGCATTTTCTACCTTAAATAACCTCAGAGTTAGACAAAAACAGGCTGTGAGGCAGGCTTAGTCTGCTTTTTCCTGTCCATGCCAGAGTCATATCACATATGCTGATGGGTCAGACGTCAAAGCCCGCTCCCACCTGCAGGCACCAAAAAACTCTGAAGTCTCAAAGCAAAGCCCCAAAGAGAAATAATTCCTCCCCTGCCAAACAGACACAGGGAGGGGAAGCTTACCTGGAGAGAGTGAGCAGCCTGTGCCTCCTCCACTTTGAAGCAGTCCCCAGCCCTTCCAGTTTCTGTCTCACGGAAGCGAACAGCCTAGCAAGAAAGGCAAGCAAGACCCCTCCCCTGCACACTGACCTTTCAACCCCACGGTTCTCTCTGGGCTGTACATTGAACTCACCTGGGAAACTCTAAAACTGCTGAGGCCCGAGCTGCACCCCCAGAGACGGGTGTAATTGTTCTCAGGTGCCCTGAAGATCAGGTGGTTTAAAAGCTTTCCAGGTGGGGTATGGATCAAAAATTCTGAAACTGCATTTTCTGTGTACTGGAGTCAAAAAATAAGTAATGGATGGTGATGGCGGTCTGATTTCTCAGAGAGAGAAGTTACAGAGAAGCAAGAAGGGATGGCTACAATGAACCTTGTGGTGCTGGAAGCTGGAGATACCAGTATGAAGTCATGTTTGTACACACACACACACACACACACAGTTACAAATGTGTTTATACATAGGCTAATATGCAAATGTATATTACCTAGCTCTGTCTGCTGGAAGCAATGACAACTCCAATAGCAATGAATATTTCCAATTCCTAGATACTGGTTTCTAATTATAATTCCCCAATAAAAGGAACCAACTCTCTTTGGAAAATGGCTGGTTCTGGGGGCAGGGAACATACAAAATAAGTCTGGAGCATGTTGTACTACCAGGCACTGAGGCAGCATTGCAAAACATAAATAAATAAAAGGATGAGGTCATGCCAAAGGGACACAGGAACCAACCCCAAAGAACTCCCAATGGCCAAAGCTTGAAATATTTGAGCAACAAAATAAATAACATAGTACTGGATTAAAAAAGTATAAAATAAATAGAAGAGTCCATATAGATGTAATTAATGACTGAATTAATAAACGGGTTAGAAGCAGACAATCCTTGCCACTAATAGTTCCCAGTAATTTATGTAGATACTTCCCCTTCCGTGAGGTGGAGCTGTTTTCCCCTACCTGCCTAAGAGTGGGCTCAATTTTGTGACTTGCTTCTTAAGAATAAAGTAGAAAAAGGGGGAAATAGTCACTTTATGGTGGAGGAACCTAGAAAACACTGAGTGATGAAGGTTGACACTGCCTGTGGTGTCATGTGGTTATCATGGATCCGTCAGAGAGTAGAGAAGGGCATTTCACCTCTGTGAAATAAGTGCACAATTCCATTATAATTAATGAAAAAATCAGACATGTCCACCTTGAAGAAGATTCTATAGAATATCCTCTAGTACTCCTCCAGCCTGTCAAGGAAAGCAAGAAAACACAGACGCTCTTACAGATTAGAGGAGATTAGGAGACGAAATCTCAGTGCTATGCGTTGCCCTGGACTGGATCCGGAGAGAGAACCAGGGCACACTGGGAAAGTCTGAATTACAGTTAACAGCAACGTACCAATGCTGGTTTTGATAAATGCACCACAATAATGTAAGATGAGCCCGGCCAGCCGGAGTGGCTCAGTTAGTTGAACATCATCCCATGCACCAAAAAGTTACCAGTTCAATTCCGGGTCTGGGCACATACCTGGATTACAGGTTTGGTTCCCAGTCAGAGTGTGGAAGGAAGGCAACAAATCGATGTTTCTCACATCTATGTTTCTTTCTCTCTCTAACCATGTCTGTGGGTGAGGACTGAAAAAAAATAATGATAATAGAGAGGAAACCTAAACTGTGTTAGGGGGTATGATAATTCTGCATTATCTCTGCAACTTTTCTGTAAACCTAAAATTTTTCCAAAATAAAATTTTATTTTAAACATCAACACAAAACAAGCAGATAAAATACTGGCCAGTGATGCCCAAGTAGAGATGTGCACAATGATATTAATAAAATAAAGCTCTCACAAGGTGGGGAAAACAAATTCACTTTTTTATTTATTTTTTGTTAATCTTCACCTGAGGGTATTTTTTCCATTGATTTTTAGAGAGAGTGAAAGGAGGGAGAAGGGGAGAAAGAGAGAGAGAGAGATGGAGAGAGAGAAATGGATGTAATAGACACATCAAATGGTTGTCTCCCACACGCAGCCCGACTGGGGTCAGGGATGGAATCTGCAACCCAGATATGTGCCCTGGACTGAAAATCCTATTGAACCTGTGGCTCTTCAGTGCACAGGCGGCCGATGCTCTAACCACTTGGAAACATGGGCCAGACCACAAATTCTAATTGCAACCAAATTTAGAACCACTGTTTCGACCCCTTTAAAAGCATTCTCTCTAGATCATGTGACTAGATTGGAGCCTGATTTTAACTCAAGATTCCTGCTCCTATTGAAGTGGAAAGAGGAGGAGGCTTGGGGAAGTGAAAACAAGAGTTTGAACTACTTACGGTACAGGCCAGCAATCTATGTCGGAGCTTCGGAGGAACCCTGGGGACTGTGATATTTAATTTGTCTTATTTTTCACTACATAGGTTCTTCAAGCATATTTGGGAAAACATAGAAGGAGAACTCAGGATTAAATCAGCAGTAGCTTAGAGTGGGAAGCAATACTGATAGGAGATGCCCATTTTATCCGTTTAAGACAGATTCCAGAGAAACAATGAGAAGGCATGCTATGCATGTTCACTAGTTAACTTCTCCTTGTCATAGCGCATTGAAAGCATTCAATATATATTTAGTAAATAAATGGCCTTCTAGTGGCCAGTGCAACAGACACGAAAAAAAATTTCTTGATCCTGACTCACCACATTACTTATGACATAAAATGGCAGCATATCTTTTAAAAACTTTAAAGATGTGTCCATTGGTTATGCTTATATGCATGCATATAAGTCCTTCAGTTGATCAATTAACTCCCCCCCAACCCTCTCGACCCTTCCAGCTATAGTTTGACAGTCAATTCAATGCTGTTCTGCCTCTGTATCTGTTTATGTTCATCAATTTATAATGGTCTTTATTATCCATAAATAAGTGAGATCATGTGGTATTTTTCTTTCATTGACTGGCTTATTTCACTTAGCATAATGCTCTCCAGCTCCATCCATGCTGCTGCAAATGGTGGGAATCCCTTCTTTTTT
>PVJC01031306.1:0-20656 GCA_004026665.1 Murina feae | reverse complement strand
AAAAAAAAAAAAAAAAAAAAAAAAAAAAGAGGAAAAGAGGAGGAATGTGTATAAGAGGACTATCTGTTGCCTCCACTGAAACTTGAGGCTCTAGGATTAGTTCAAGAGGAAACAGGTATCAGACATCTACATTTGAAAAGTCTCCCAAGGGCCACTGCTAACTAGTAGCAGTTCCCAAAGGCATCTCTGAAATATTTTTTAAACCCCTTATTTTTCTCCAAAAGATTATTTTACTACTAAAAAAAATCAAAACCCCTAGCTCTTTAACAGGGGTGTCATTCAAACAGGCTGAGATAAAATCATTCTCTTACATTTGTCTTTGAAATGGAAATGGGATATCATGCAAAGCACCAAAGGAAAAACAATTTCAACTGCCATTTTGGGTGACAGGCTTCTAATCAAATGAAGGAATTTCAACATGTGATCTCTTAGGTTAGAATTGCCCTTTCCAGAAAGAAGGAATTACTATCACTTAAAAATGGCACCTAATTTCTGTGTGGAAATTTCAGACTCTTCAACTTTGCCTCCATGAAAAAGGCCTTGCAGGGAACATATATTACCCCCTTGAACCGAACACCACCATGGCCATTTGCTGAAATAAATTTACAGACTTACGGGGAAAATCGTGACCTGTCATACCCAAAGTAACAATCTGCCATCCTTCTCATTATATTTGCGCCGTGTCTATAGTTAGGAGAAGTCTGCCATTTGCTTTTTAAAGGTACACAGGCCAGAAGAATATTACTATATTACTGTAATAAATCAGTCACCCTGTCACATATCTCCTGTATTCAGCTTACGTGTTCTGGTGATTTCTTTCTTTATTAACTGTTTCCCCCTTGAATAGAAGAGGGCAGGAACCCTGTAGACTCAGGGCCACTGCCTGGCTATCAGATGCTTGGCACTTATTCAATATATTTGTAGAATGAGTAGTTCACGTAATTTTATTATATAGTTATTATAATATCATATCACTGATATCCCCAAGCTTAGCCTGTTAACACTATCAGTAAAATACATCATACATATAACCTTTATTTTAAACAACAAAAAAGCCAGAAAAATTTCAGTTTAAATAATCAGGTATTCCATATGTTCAAGTGAATATGTTTTATTAAATGCATACTGATATCTTTCTATAGTGAGTATACATAATAAGTTAAAATGTATATATTTATTAAATATAGATATAATACCAGAACATGATTATTTCAGATGAGAAATCAAAATAAACCCATTTTTAAGTATCTTTTGGTCACTCCAAATTGATATTGTTCATAAAAAAATACACGGATTTTTCCCTTGGGAAAAAAAAAAATTAATTCCATAGCAATGTGGTTAAGGGACATGTTTTATTCATAGCTTTCTGCGAGCAAAAATTGCTTTAATACAAAATGAGTTCAATGATACAAGTGCTACTGTCCACTCAAGCAAAAGAAAACCTCACAGTTCTATGGATGCACTTTATAATGATATTCTTACAGTATAACAGGTCTACCATCCAGGGCACCTCTGGCCTCACGTGAAGAAATGGCACAAAAATGGTGCAAGGGTCCTGACTATCAGCTTTCGCGGGTGCTTCTGAGTAACTTCCTGGGAGTTCTCTGTCAGATACAACTCACAGAACTGGGTGTGGATATGTCTGTCTTTCTGCCCTCCAGCTTTTAGTTTACTTTAAAATCATCTTGAAATATTCCCTTGTGTGTGTCTTTCCCCATTTCGGAGTTTCCACCAAAGCAAGAAAAAGTCATGAGGTATCCTTAATGTCAGCTACCCCTGTAGGGCTGTGGCTTTAGAGGATGTGGACTTACCTGCAGGTACAGGAATTGATTTTAGTGTGTGCTCCCAGCATTACAGTGGAGAAATGTTAGTGCATGTTAAACTCTACCTTCCCCTCACATATAATGTGACTTTAACCCCAGAGTATCTGACAAAAAATTATACAGATAAAATAAAAAGACAAATACACAAATAAGGCCATCTGCAGAATTTTAAACTCACCTCTTGCAATATTTCACAATAATTTCTACAACATATTTTACATCTTTCAAACTTAAATAATAAATGCTCAAGGAAGGGCCTTGGTGGAACCAATGGCACTATCTTTTTGAGGATTTGTCCAATTTGCTAGCCGGTGACTTCCTCTGGGGTGTCGGGATTTTAGAAGGCTTGGCTGTGGACGGCCGAGAGCTTGCTCGGGGCGAAGGTCTGTATGTTTGGGGGGCAGTCTCCACATCTGAGCACACAGACTGGATTTCTGAAATGTCAAAGTCTGACGCATCACTGCCTCGGCGGCTGCTGGCCCTGCTACCAGCCTTGCTTCCCGCTCTGCTTCCTGGTCGGCTGGGAGTCTTCTTGGGATCTGGGGAGAAAGGGCAGAGATGGGTCACCCTTATTACTGAGTCCATCTGCAAGACGCTCCCGAAACCTCACGCCACCTGGAATCTCAGTGATTTCTCTCGACACCTTGTGGGTACTCAGAAAATACTGTGGGTTCATGGTTCTCTCCATTCCACAAGGGTAGGCAGCCCCCCTCTAAGCAGATGCAATGTACAGCAAGCTGGATTTACTAACACAATTTAGGTTTGGGCTTAAAAGAAGATCCCGTTCACTACAAACTCTAACGTAAGGCTGTGTTTTCACAAGTGTAGTGTGGATGCCCAGATGCGTGCAGTGCAAACACGGAGTAAACTTTTAGGTGCAGGTTTGGCTCGAGGACAAGTAATTCAAAGCACATGGGAATTTAAAGGACTTGAAACTTTAAAGAAACATCAGGCTTGCTGAGCACAGAACCCCGGGGGTTAGGCTCACTCTTCTGTGAGACACATGAGACGCACTGGTGTCAGGCCCAACATGGGTGGGTTTCTCCAAGCACCTGAAACAGAGCCCAGGACATTTTCCAAGCAAACAGAAGGACCAAGACTTTCCAGCTGAAAGGGGTTGGATACTATTGTAGTTTTCTTCTGTTCTCATCTCTCTCTGGTACTTTGCAAAAGGGGTTTTCTAGTCACCTACTCCCATGACTCATTTATCCCCTACTTTGTTGGAGGACTGGGGCTGCGTGTCATTTCAAAAGAACACAGCACCATCAATTCATCATGTCTTCCTAATGAGGACAGGGGACTTGCATCTGCAGGGGGTCCTTCAAAAGCCATGAAAGCAAGACATGCGCCCTGGCCAGTGGGGCTCAGTTGTTCAGTATGTCAGCCTGTGCACCCAACTGTCTCTGGTTCGATTGCAGGTCAAGGGCACATACATCAGTTGCAGGTTCGATCCCAGGCCCTGGTCAGGGCATGTGTGGGAGGCAACCAATCCATGTGTCTCTCTCACTCATCTCTGTCTCTTTCTTTCTCTCCATCTTCCCTTCCTCCCTTCCAATCTTTCTAAAAAAAAAAATCAATGGAAAAAATATCCTTAGGTGAGGATTAAAAGAAAAAAAAGGCATGCACCACACTCACCAGCAAACTGTGTTCGGACTCTGGCGGCTGCAGTTGTTATCAAGCCACTGTCATCCCCAGAGTGGAAGCCTTTCCCTGATAAGTATCCTGGAAGTCGAAGCTTGCTTCCTTGTATTGGTGTTCCCTGTATTCAATCAGTGAAAGCACATTTCAAGATATTGCTCGAGTTCATCGCCAACAACACTTTAAAGATGGCTGCAAACCCACTGCTAGACCTCTTCAGCGAGGCATGGGGTTCTCACTTGTTTGTCTCCACTAATTTCTTATCCTCCCCCTGAATTCAAAGGGTACCTTCCAAAGACAAGGAATTCATGTTGAAGAAGAAACACAAAAATGGAGATCCCCAAATGATGGCAAGGGGAAAAAAGACAAATTAAACCATGCGTACATTAGGATCTTCCAGTCTGTCAGTAAATAGTATGGAATTAAGAAATACTGATGAAACGATGCTGAATGCATGGTACAGAGAGGAGAGAGGGCTCTGAAAAATTGCGCTTGGATGCTCTGCTACAGCCAACGCTTTTGGGAAACTAGGCAGAAATAAACTAACAGAAATAGAACAATAAGTAAACAAGTAAAGCTGACAGCCATCACTTAATTAACTGGGGGGAAAAATGACGCTTTAGAACTTGGTAAAATGCCACTTCATTTTCTCGCTCCATGACTTTCTGTGGTCCTTAATACAAAATATCGAGGCAACGTTTGGGGATAATTCTTTTAAAACTCTCATAGGAGTTCACTGAGATTTTCTAAAGCAATTATTACTCTGAAATTTTATCATAAGCCTAAAACAACTGCATTTTTATAGATCACTACAACATTTTGAAAATTCTCTGAAAGTTGAAAGAAAAAAATAAACCAATTTCCTGAAAAGTATAGGGATTGTCATATTCCTTGATGAACTCAAAGGGAGCTATTTGAAAGAAATTAATCCAAATTATGTGTGCATTAAAAAAATGAACTGTTCCTTTATTAAATAGTTTTAAATGTTTAATAAAACATATGTAAGGCCTTTTGATACATCACAGTTTCAAATCTAAAATTAATTTAATATTTGTAATTCATTTACATATATATCCATACATATTCTATACATATAGTTTACATATGTATTCTATGCATATATATAAGTACAGAATTTATATATGACTTCTATACATATAATGTTTAAGTTTTCGAAGTATTTTCAGACATATAACCACAATTAATCTTCCCACTCATCTAATCACAATTTTTTTTGCAAATGTGAAAAATGAGGGCCTGAGGAGGGAAGTGATTTGCCCAAAATGTGACATCTCTGATCTAGTTAAATTCCTAACTAAGAATATCTCAATTATCCACAAGAGAGTAAGGACCCACAATTATAAAATACATCACTCAAGGTAGCAGAATTCATTACCATGGAAGACCCAAAGAATTGTTCTCAGAATGCCTTGGTTGTTTTGAATTGTTCTAAATCCTACCTTTAAAGCCCGTCTATAAAGGTACACTGTTGTTTTGTCTGTTTGTTTGTTGTTGTTTTTTATCTGACGAGCCTACTTGAAATAAAACTTAGTTTTCTTTTAATCAAAATTAGCAGGCTTAGACTTTGATTTGAGGAGTCTCTACTTTTTAAAATTTGAACTAACATAGCAGCTTGAAATACTTAAAGCAAACATGTTGCTTGAGGTTCCTTGAACTGCTCTCAGTATTTGCTACAATAGATTCATCATGAGTGACATACACCTCTAGATGTTATAATTACTACTGCTTCTCACTTAGGGGGAGGGGTGCAAATGGGGAATGAGGAGGAGTTGAAGAATAAGTTGTTTCTGCCCCATTTCTACCCTTATCATTAATGTTATTTCCATCATTTCCATCTGAGGCATGAGGGAAACAACAGTTTCCCTGCCTGTGTTTTATTACTGATGTGAGGATTAAATAATAGATCAGAAAGTGTTATCAAAAGCATTAAGGGCTTTCTAAAAGCAGCATATCCCTCTCATACTTGGATTCTGGCCTTTAACCTGAAATGCCCGCTTCACCTCAAAAGACGTTATTTAGGGACTAGAGCTCCTTGCACGAAATTTGTGCACAGGGAGGAGGATGGGGAGGAATCCCTCGGCCTAGCCTGCACCCTCTCCAATCTGGGACCCCTTGGGGGATGTCTGAAACTGGCAGTTGGACATCCTTTTTGCAATCCAGGACCGCTGGCTCCTAACCGCTCACCTGCCTAATCATCCCTAACTGTTCTCCCCTGCCATCTTGATTGCCCTAACTGCTCCCCTGCCAGCCTGATTGCCCCCTAACTGCTCCCCCGACAGGCTGATTATCTCTAACCGCCTCTGCCTTGGCCCCTGCCACCTTAGCTTTGCTCAGAAGGACGTCCAGAAGACGACCAATCTATCCGGTCTAATAAGCATATTACCCTTTTATTAGTATAGATTGTCTCCCCTAATGATTGTGGGTTTTTTTCTAATCAAACATGTGCTTATTTGGTGCCTGTTTGTCATTTTACAGAGAAGTTCCTTTAAAGAGATATATGGTTGACTTTCACTTGAATGTAAAGGCTCTATGTTTTAATCTTGACAAATTTTATATCACCTAAATATCGTATCCTCATATATCATGCCAAATTAAAAAAGCTAGAGATTGCTTGAATAATAATAGCCAGTGAAGTTTAATAAAGATATGCACCTTTTGAAAATGACACATAATTGTTTGCATGACTAAGCCCCTGCTCTTATGTCTCACCCACCCAGTGTCTTGGGGCAGAAATAAGTGTTAACAGACATTCAGTAAGATCTTGCCGATAGTGAAAACTCAATGAAAATCATTTTAGTTAAGTGATTTCTCTTGTAAATGATACTGCCTCTCACTCTCACCTAAACGGGGTTGGTTGCATTTCTTATGTCTAGAAGCAAAAGCATACCATCAGTTTTTTTTTAAAAAAAAAACTCTTCTTATATCTGGATATAATCTCTTGAACTTCACTCTCCCAAGAGAGAAAATTAAAATTAAGTATAAGGTGCAGAACTTGCAGGTGTGGCTATGTTAAACTGACGTTATACAAGGAGAAAAATCTAAAATCTGTCTTTTCTGTTAACCCTTTACTTTCATATCTTTCAAGAACTGGTGGGTTGATATTTATTTTATACGCAGTCTATTAAAAAGACATAGCAGTGCCCTAGCTGGTTTGGCTCAGTGGATAGAGCACTGGACTGGGGACTGGAAGGTCCCGGGTTCAATTCCAGTCAAGGGCAAATGCTTGGGCTGCAGGCTCAATCCCCAGTAGGGGGTGTGCAGGAGGCAGCTGATCAATGATACTCTCTCATCACTGATGTTTCTATCTCTCTCTCTCCCTCTCCCTTCCTCTCTGAAAGCAATAAAAATATATTTTTTTTAAAAAAGACACAGCAGTATCAAAAGTACATATATTAAGGGAGAGGTAAAGCAATGTTAGTGGGTGACAGTTTCAGTGAAAGGCTGTTAGACTGGCATCTGGGGCCTTACAATACCTCTGCGGATGGCACGGAAAAGTCTGAGCACTCTGCTGGCTTACAAGGAGTTGACATTTTGCTGTTTGTCAACCATGGTTTACCATAATTGCGTGTTAAAGGATGGAGGATCTGTATGGAACAATGGCAAATCAAATGTAAAGGACAGCAGGTAAAACACAAAGCCACAGAAAGAGATACTCATAGCAAAGACTCACATTTCACAGTAAGAACAGTAATAATTTAAAATACGTGAAAAGATCTGATGGCAAATCATACACACCAAAAAAAAATGAATGAAGCTCCACAAAGAAAAAACAATCTGAAAGGGAACAAAAACAGGCCCCAGCCTCTACAGGGGCCACAGGGCAAACGCATATGCTAAAAAAAACCAAAACAAGAATAATCCTTCCTTTGCCATACTGTGAGAAGGAACATAATGGAGAAAGCTTACAGATTCTAGGGTCCTAAAACATTCAGAAGTATACTCAAGGCACTGATTGCATGGGAGGAGGAACACATTTCCCGCCCGAGTCCTACCTTGGGTGTGCTGGTGGCGTGGACCTGCGGGGAGGCCGCCTGGCCGGCCGGACCGGACACAGACATTGATCGGTTGGGTGAGGCTCCACGCGATGAAGGCCGCGATCTCCGGCCGCGGGGTCGGAAAGCAGCCATACCCTGACTGGCACCGTCTGCTAAGATGAACTTCTCCCGAAGTTCCATGTTCGTCCTTCCTTTAGCTGGATCGCATAACACACAACGGGGCACACAAAACAGAAGAGGAAGGGAAAAAAGGGGCAATCAATCGTTTACGGGAAGAAGGGCCACCTGGCGCCACCGATTACGCTGAGGATCTGAGAACCTCTTTTTCCATGCCAACTCCAACTCAGCATAACAAAAAGGTGAATGCATTCCGTTACAATGCATTCCTTTTGGATACAAGTCAGTTTGGGAAAGAAAAGAAAAAAAAAGTGTGTTTATTCTAACACTAGACACCAGCCAGAATAACCACTATCAAAGAAAGAGTCAGCATGAAAATGGAAAGCTCATGCTAAAATATTGTTAATCCACCAGCTACTGATGCCCGCATGGGTTCATGACCCTTTCCACACACTGAGGAGACAAGCCGGTCAAGCAGGGGCTGTGCCTTTTGCATGTACTGCTGAGGTAAGGAGAATGCAGTATTTTCACTTTGGGATTAATCAAACAAGAGAGTTTACACCAAAGGACAGACGACTTGTTAATCGTGAGGATGACATTGAAACGTTTAGGTTTTTCACCGGAACGAAGCAGCTAGTATTTTTATTTTATGCTTTGAAAAGCTCTCTTTTACCAGCATGCAATAACAAACACCAGACTCAGGGGCCCGGGAGGTCATCAGTGATGCCGCACGCATACGAGCACAGGTGCGCACGGAGAACACTCCGCGGGAACCCGACGCAGCGTGTGAGCACGTGTTTCGTCACTTACATAACACCTACGCTTGCAACACACCGCACGTGTGTGCAATGTTCAGACTTCGCGTTTGGAAGCACCAGCTCAGCTGGATATGACGTAAGCCATACGCAATGGATGAAGCGTGTTATTTTAAAGCAAATAATTAAAGCAGGAATGTAAAAGTAGGGAAGAGAAAAGGTACGAGGGGGAGGGGCAAGGAGAGGGGTTGCCAACCTATAGTAGGCTGAGTAGTAGTAATTGAAGAGTTTGATTCCGAACGTAACATTTTACTCCCATGATGATGAACTAGAAAAAATGACACAGGAGATCAATCACATTAAAGAATACTGTTAGCAGGAAAAGAAATAAAGTACAGTCAGTAGCTGAATATGCAAAGGGGTGCTCAGGTCCGGCCTTTAGCACAAATGTAGGAGAAAAGTTGCATCAGGAAAAGCACTCAAAGGTTTGACTCAATAAGAAAAATGTATTCGGAAGACTTTGCACAGCCACGCTAACTTTCCTAAGCAACCCAATAGAACACCGCATGTTCTAATCTCTGTGTTTCATAAAAGGAACTACATTAGGCTGCATTATTTTCGAAATACGAAACAAAAAGGAAAATTGTGTGATTTCACACCTGTTGACTCGCAGACAGCAGAGCTCCTAGGTATGGCTGTGTGATCATCCTACAGTGGCCGTAGCAGAGAGGCCTGCTGACCACATAGGAACTCACCCACCACACCTGTGTCTTCAGTGGCAGCACGGTAACCAAGAGCCCCCTGGGGGAACCATGACCTCCCACTTGGTAGCCTGATAGTGCTGACAGTGTTGGCACCAACATTTGCTCTTGTTTGTTTAAAGGGATTAAAATGGGCTCCAGATAAGCACAAAAATCTTTTTTGTCTTACTGATGAGTCCATGGGAGCTAACTAGAAATGGTAATCAAATGACCACTTGTAAGGTGAATGGACAACAGGGTCTGTAAAATAAGGAAAATTAAGGGCTCTGATCAAGGGCTCTTAGGCTGGTAGACATGGCGAGAGCTATAGTTTCTGTCTATATTTTTAATGTTCTGCCACTTCAAAGTCAGAGTTGGGTTATCAGTTTTTTGTTGTTTTTTTTTTAATCTTTAAGTACTTCTTTCCTCACCTCCTCCTAATTGCATAAAAAAATTCACTTTTAAACTTTCACTAGCCAGTATCTTCAGTATCTATCACCTCGATTTCTTTTCCCTCCTACTTGGCTATTTAATGAGAGATGAAATCTTTCCCCTGGTTGGTGCAATTGATCATTTTGAAAATTGCAGTGGGGATCGTCTCAGAAGGTAAACTTAGTATTTCTTGCCTCCAGTCCCGTGTTTATCCAGAGGAGTAAAAAAGCAACGAGAAGAACACGGTGCAATGACTGCCACGAGTTCTCTGGACACTTGAGGCTGACAGACCAATGTGAAACACAATTGTAAATAAATGACCAAAATTATACCCGCGCGTGTTTTTGTTGCTAGAAACAAATACAAAATCGACATCCTTTTAAGGTGCTATTATCCCAACACAGGTATCTCCTTACCCCTGCAAGGATCGTTTTTCACTAAGAACTCATCCAGTGCCATCCACCCGCCTCCGACGCGAACCATCACGGTACTTCGCAGGATTCGGACCAGTCGCAGTTGCTGGGAGTCTCCAAACTGTGAAGATGAACAAAGAAGACCCTCTAATTGTCACTACTCATTCTACACTAACGCACAGTGTGTGATCTGCAGTAGCATAAGCAACCAACTTTAATGTTTTGCTTAGTTCACAGGGATTAGTAAAATCTCAGAAAAGGGGGTTTGTAATGATCTGCGTTAGGCTGCTGCATGCTGATTTAGCCCAAAGGAAATGGTTTGACAAAAAGATAACAAAGGTTATCAAGTAGAATATGGAAGGTTTCTTCTAAAAATGATTTTTCTTTCTTATAACAGATACATTAGTAAAGTGGTGACTGAAAAATGTTTCTAGAAATTAAACAGCCATGAAAATAAGCCCACTTGCCCAGGGTTTATACAAAGCAAGATGATTCTAAAGAAGATGTAGTAAACTCTGATTCTTCTTCATTAAAATCTCCTCTTGCCCTAACCGGTTTGGCTCGGTGGATAAAGCGTCGGCCTGCAGACTGAAGGGTCCCAGGTTCAATTCTTGTCAAGGGCATGTACCTTGGTTGCAGGCACATCCCCAGTAGGAGGTATGCAAGAGGCAGCTGATCGATGTTTCTCTCTCATCAATGTTTCTAATTCTCTATCCCTCTCCCTTCCTCTCTGTAAAAAAATCAATTAAAAATTAAAAAAAAACACCTCCTCTTACACTAAAACTTTGCCATTGAAATCTGTGGGAGAAATCTTCATAAACTCATAAGGTGATAAAGTAGTAAATGAACATGACCAATAAATATTTCACAGTCAAATAAAATTTCTGCATCACTAATAACCTGGTAAACCCATATGTTAAAGACTGGATGAATGTGCCATTTTATATTACTGTAACATTAGAACAGTCACTGGCACATTAATGATATAGCTTTCAAGTCTAAAAGGCTGTCTCTTCAAACTGTTTGTACCATAACTGCTGACTGTAATAAGCAGTCATCTATGTCTTGCTCTTTCCATGGATCTCCAATCACTTGGATATGCTATAAATTCTGCAAGTCCTGAATAATGTCTAGACTACACATAGTTTCTGATCACAAGGTTTATTTGTTTTGAAAGCCCATGAGAAATAATTTTATACTTTTAAATCATTTCTAATAGGCTCATATCCAACTTATAAAAAGCACCATATTGAATTTCACGGCTGCCAACCCAGCAGATACCATAGCAAAATGAACAGTCAATTAAACATAAATAGCTTATTTTTTTAAGGCAGGTAAAATACAATTGTGACTTTGACTCTTTGCCTAGGCTCATGATGGATAAACAGAAATTTTTAAGTAGAAACAATCTGCTACTCTTCAATACACTGAACCACTGAGTTTCAGGAAGTGAACCCTAAAACAAAGCCAACCATTCAAGACCCTGAAACTCAGTAGGACCTCAGAGGCATGTAAAATGCACCGACAGGAACTCATGCGCTTTACATCAACCCTTTTTATATTGCAATTTCTAAGTCAATTTTTAAGCCTTGAGATTTAACTTTTCTATCATTGAACCTATTCCTATAATGTACTTGAAGTGTAAAAAATAAAACTTATTTTGTTAGAAAAAAATTTGGTGCTGCTGATAAGCAAAGGGAAAGGAGGGGATTAAAAGAAAATTACCCTTAAGTAACCAGATAATTAGACCAGACATTTTTGGTCCAGGATTACATTCAAAACAAAAATTTTAAGGAACTAACTGAAGTACTTTACACAGATGAAATTTCAATTTTAATCAACAAATGATTTTAAATTTTAATTTGAGAAGACATTATCTAACACTGTCTTCAGAATTTCCCTAATTTTCCCAAGAGCCTAATTGTGAGACAAGAAAAAAATAAACTAATGCTGTTCTTTGTGCTTTCAATTGAAGAAAACGTTTTGAGGTATTTAATCCTTTCTGCAAATAAATGATGCTATCCTAATTGCTGCTCCAAATAACAAGAATAGAAAAGTAAATTTTTATGTATTATAACATATAGAAGTTTTTAAAACCTCTATTCAAATTAACTAAACATTTCTATTTGAAACAATTATGTGATTGAATAAGTGGGGATCATGGATAATTTCAAGTTTAAGATGTAATATGGGCTTAAAGCTGCGAGGCAGAGTAATAACTAATATGATATAGTCAGGTACTATAAATAGCACCGCTCTTTCCAAAAGCACATAGTAAAAAAAGATCCTCCTTGTTTATATCAAAACATGAAAGAATTTTAGTTTTAAAATTCTTATGTGCAGTACCACTACACAGTTTATATACTGACTTAAATGTTAGGCCAAAATGGCATAAAATATGACTAAGATTTCATAAGTTACAAGAGATACATTTTCTTAAAAGGAATTATAACATTCAAAACCTTCAGGGTTAAAATTTCTATTCACAGGATGCAAAGTTCTAAATTGATTTAGGACAAATGGACAATATTTGCTTTGGAGAGGACACATTATTTGTGGCTGAGTGCCACTGAGGCCTCTCCCTGTCTTTGTGTCTCTGCCTGATGCTGATCCTTCTCTAGCCACTGTGTACCACACATCCTCAGTGGTAAACACCAACGAAGCTCTGTAGGGATGTGTGTTCCAATGAGTACTGGCATAAACTTTATGCTAATAGTATTATCAACAATGGGAACTGAACATGGCATTTGTAACACTGTAACCAGCCAAGTCACAATTCATTATCTGGTTTGCTTAAAAGTAATCTCCTCATTTAAGACACAAGGCAAAAAGGGATCCTGGATCAAGGACCCTTATAGCATTTACAGAACCACCACGCCAACCAACAATGTAGTAGCTAGGGGGGCAGCATGGGAAAGATTGGCCATGGCAAGCTTTGATGACTATGAATTAAAGTTTAAAAAAAAAATCATTGGGAACTTGCGAATACATTCCACCGAATTATACCTGATTTCCCAGGAAGAACTGATAAAAAAAAATGAAAAATGGAAGAAAGATATAATTAGTTCAACAGGAAACTTTCTATATGGCTCTAGAATACACACACTCTCACACTCAGGGCTTCTGGATATAGCACCTAGCTTAGAGATGTGCAGGTATCCAACTTCAAACCCAATAATCAGAAAATTCCCTATGTAAATTTTCTGAAAGTCTTTGGGTTTCAAATTTAAACTAAAAATTCAAATACTTAAATATTTTTCAATATGTAAATATAAAGATAAAAATGAATAATGTTTCTTTTGTAAGTAATATACTGTATGAAGGATACCTGGCACATTTCCTATCTAGCTACTACATATCAGAAACATTCCAAAAATGAGAGAGAGTGATAAAATCACATTGGTCTTCAGGTAATTGTTTTGAGGAAGGTGAACCAAGTTATCGAGATTCTGAATAAAAGGGAGTATTACCGTACAAGTGGAAAACATTGCCACTTTTTCATTTTATAAAAATTAGACAACATTTTTAATTTTGTAGTTCTGGCTTGGAATATCTTTATTATTGGAAACACGAAAACTTACCTGTAATCATATAAAATAGGTTTCTATGTATATAAAAGCCTAAGCAACCATTCCACTGGTCGCTATGATGTGCACTGACCACCAGGGGGCAGACAATGCAGAAGCTGCCCCATGGTGGTCAGTGTGCACCCAGAGTGGGAGCACCGCTCAGATGACTAACAGGCACCAAACGCTGGGCTCATGGCTGGCCAGTGAGCTGTGGCCATATAAGCCTCTCCCACAGACACTCCCCCAGTGCACCCCTCCCCCATCCAGACTAGAACCGGATCTGGACTGGCATCAGGAATGACTGGGCACGAGCCCACACCTGCTTCTCAGTCCTGGGTGCACCAGCATTGCCCTAGGGCGAGTGCACAGAGACCGCAGTGGAGCAGCAGTGACCCTACTGAGCAAAGGCGGCAGGAGCAGTAGGGCTGGGATGAGCAGGAGCGGGCTCGGGCTCCTCCCCGGCCGGCCGCTTGCCGCTTCGTGCACTACTACATCCATTGGGGGATGTTGGACTGCCAGTTTTGGCCCAATCCCCACAGGCCACACCAAGGGATCCCATCAGTGCACAAATCTATGCACTGGGCTTTTAGTAAAGTCATATGAAGCAATATAAATATAAGTAATGTGTTTTTCTGCAAATATTTTTCTCCTTAAAGGGAATTTACATGTTGTACATGTTAAAGGTATGTCCTTATATAGAAAATGCAGGCTATATGTATGCAATTTAAAATGATGAGAGTTAGAAAGTCATACACCATTCAATTTTTATATGAGGTAAAAATAAATAATCAGCACTTCTGGAAACCAATGCAGATCAAATTACAAACAAATTTCAAGTTTTATCCTGTAAAAGAACTACAAAGTTACTTTGAAAACTTACCCTGTATTTGTTGTCTCCAATCTGTTCAACTTGAAATCGTTTTGCACATTTACACTTAGCTACCTGCCTCGTCACCTGCCAAAAACAATAATGAGATATCCACTTTAATGTTAATATTACATAATGAATTCTTAAAACCCTGACCAACTACTAAACATGGAAATAAGTAGAAGGGCTGAATGAATTGTGCGTGAGATCTGGCAGAACACACTGTGCAGTCATGTTGCTGCATGCGGTGGAAAGATAGTGAGTACCTCATCTTCGATTTTGTCAGCATCGGTAACAGGTTTATAGGCATCCTTATTTGGGTGAAGGGCGGCTACAAATTCATAGTAGTCAATGTAGCCATCGCCGTCTCTGTCGAAGATGTCTGCAACTGCGCTCATCTCCAGGCGGCTGGTGGGGAACTCTACATATTTTCAAAACAACAGCAAGTAGCGTTACTTACTTGACAAGGTTGTAAGATATTTACAATGTACATTGTAATCATTTGATATTTGTATATATCAGGGAAAGAATTCCTCTATGTTATTAATCTAGTTAATTAACATATCTATCACCTCACATATGTATTTATCTTTTATGTGTGTGTGAAAGAGCATTTAAGGACCACTCTCAATTATACAACACAGTGTTAGCAACTATAGTCACCATGTCACACATGAGGTCCTCAGGCCTTATTCATCTTAGAGCTGAAAGTTTGCATCCTTTTACCAACCTCTTCCCATTCCCCCAGAACCTACCAACCACTCTTCTCTGTTTCTATGCGTTTGAATCTAAATAGATTCCACATACAAATGATAGTTAAGATACTCGCAGTATAAGCCATACGATATTCCCAATTAAACTTTATAAGACCTGCTACTTATTATAACATTTTATAAAAAGGCAAGTCTTTAAAAAAAATAGTAGGTAGTGTAACTTAATTCTGCCTTAAGACATTCTCAGTTGTACATTTTAATTTTAATGTGGCTGATTAAATTATCAAGGTCATAACATATATTAAAATCCTTTTAAAAAATTGATTTATATAACAACAAATGAAATCACTATCTATCTATCTATATCTGTATCTATCTATCTATCTATATATATATATATATATATATACACACACACACACACACACATATATATGATCTAAATTTATCTTTAATTACTACTAGGGTGAATCATTTGAAATTGCTATTTTTCTAGGTTGATAACTGTTTAACATTAGCAAATTTCAAATGTTTCAACTACCACTTTCCCTAAGGAATAATTTATATGAAATTTACTTTAAGAACGGCTTCCAGTAATATGTGCTGGAGCTATCACATACACATGACCAAACCATCGAACAAGAGGATGATGTGTACCTTCCGATGTTTATATGAAAGAGTTCTAATTTCCTACTAGTGATAATGTTAGATCAGAATGTCAATCAGAAAGAAAAGGGAGAGAGACTGGCTTGCTGATTTCCATTATGCCAGGCAACACAAACAATCTAAGAATCAAATTTTATTAACTTTATTATACTAATGACACAGCTTCAGTGGTGTGAGGAAATACAATTAGTTAAGGGTGTCTGACTCCAAAGCCATAAATTTTGCCAAAGGCACGTGTTTTTTTTTTTGAGAGTGGTGACTTCACAGCCAAGTTTAAAGGCGAAGCTTTATCGGTAACACGAGATTACTGGCCCCACAATTTTAAACTGTGCTTGTTTCCTTAAAATTACATACATTTCAGTCACCTCTCTTGGAACTTACTTGAGGAAAGAATGCCATCAATAAATTCTTGTCGGGTTATTTTCCCATCCTGGTCTTTATCAATTCTCCTGAAGAAGTCCATCACCCGAGATTTCTTGTGGTTCATCCATCGCATGTATTTTTTGCGCCAGATATCAAAATCAAAGTTAGCAAATTCCCTCAGCTGAAAAGGGCAGGAGATATTTTGGTGGAGTTAATACTGTGCTCAAGCTATAGCTTATATGAAGAAAGTTATTTTTAATGAGCTTCTAGGTAATACAGGTATCTTTCCCACTTCAAAGAAAGGTATAACCTTACACAGGAGACACAGAAAAAAATTTTTTTCTGTAAAGTTTATTTCATTACTGTCTCTGTGGCCATTCTAGATTTTCTTTACAAATACAGGGGAAAATCAAACTCCCAAAAAACGTCAAACTGAAAATTCCTGACAGTGCCAAAGTCACGCCACGGATAAGTTCTGAGTTCTGTGCCCACTGGCAGCAGGCCGAGCTCAGCAGCACAACTCACTGTCTGCAATTGGCACTCCCCTAAGACTGCTGACAATGTCCCAGTTTCACAGTCTGAAACCCTAACTCTCAGACCAAAGAATGAGTATAAGGAAAATATCTGAATTATAAATGGTGATATTTGCTAGTTAATACCACCAAGAAAACACATGTCAAGCTAGATCTTGTATGGTTTTTTTAAAACCCTCACCATTGATGAGTTGCCTCCCATAGTGATTGAACCTGCAACCTTTTGGTGCAGGGGGCAATGCTCCAACCAACTGAGCCACCCAGTCAGGGCTAGATCTTTTCTTGAGTCAGTTTCTGATTCTGTTAAAACCAGAGGCCCGTTGCAGGAAGATTCCTGCAAGAACAGGACTTCCTCGGGCCTATTCTTACAAGAATTGGGCTTCCTGCGGTCAGATGAAGTAGAGAAGGGAGCGAAGCCTGCCGTTTTTCCGCTGCCTCACTCCCTCCTGTCTCCACTGCCTCAGCTCCACTCCTGTGTCTGCTCCCTCAGCACCCTCCCTTCTCTGCTGCTTTGCTCCCTTCTTTAGCACTTGGCTTCCTTCTACACTGTCTTCAGTCTTTGCTCTGCACCTGCATATGCAAATTAACTGCCATCTTTGTTGGGTTTATTTGCATATTTATCCTGATTGGCTGGTGGGCATAGCAGAGTGACACCAATTTGCATGTTTCTCTTTTATTTGTGTAGATGTATTCGTTTTTCACTTTATTGCTTCCTGAAATCCCAGTTCCACATATCACATTTTCCCTCCAACAAAAATGTACATACTTGTGGCATTAATTTTAGAAATAAAATACACACTCAAATAGCAAGAGTTTGCTTAAGTACTATCAGGAAAGTTGAAAAATCAAGACATTGGCAATGTGTCCCAGTAAACAGAGCAAATGACAATACAGTGCGGAATATACATGCGAGTGTTCTAACCTCCTCTAGTCTGTCCAAGGCATCATTAAGCTTCCTCCTCCTTTCCAACGCGAGGAGCCAGACTTGCTGCCATTTGCTCACCAGTAAGTTGACCCTGGGATTCTTGGTTTCAATTTGTGCCTGTGACCCAGAGGGATATAAGCTGGAGGCTGGGAAGCGTTTTCCTGTTAAAATAAAACTTGAGTTAAGACGGCAGTGTCCAGGCTTCTGAAATATGATAAGGTTTGGCCTTTATTTGTTCCTAGCTAAGGCTGAATCAACTTCATTATTGGGTAGCACAGCTAGAAATACCCCATTTAGATGATGCCTAATTAAATGGCAGGTGCAATTAAATACTGGAAAGCTCTCTCAATAAATGTATGCTTAAGATATCTTTGAGCTTCAAACTCATGCCATTTCAAGGAGAATGAAGTACGTTGCAACCCTTCTCTTTGTTAAGGCATCTTTGTTAAGGCATGATAACAGAAATCTCTCAGGGTAGTGAGAATAGTCAGAATCAGTTACATAAACCTAGTTGCCCTTCACAGAGAAAAGGGCTGAAAGCAAGACAGGTGAGGGCAAATGAGGGCATGAGATCCTGGGCATCCATTAGAGTCAGAGCAAGATACTGAACAATTCCAATCCAATGTGGAAGTAGGACACTAGCTTTCACCCAAGTCCATTTCCCACTGACACTGTGTTTCCCATGCATAGTCTCACACACAACTTGCTGCCTCACTCAAGTTTTCTCCCTCTTTCTGGCTATTTTTCACAAATGTCTACAACTTCACAGAACAATTATCTCATCACATTTTCCTCACTAAATAGTTAACTGTGGCTTAGAAAAATTACTGTGGCTTAAGGTCATATAGGAAGTTGCTGTCCATCTGGGATTTGTCCAGAACTCCTAACTCCCATAAGGCTTTACACATGTCAGAATATCAATAGCTAATATTTATGGAGCATTTAACTATACGTCAGAAAGTATGCTAAGTACTTCAGGAACATTAGCTCATTTAACCCTCACCACAGTCCAATGAGGTTATAATTATCCCCTTTTACAGATGAAAACACTGAGGCTAAGAGAGAGAGAATTCGGTAACGTTGAAGGTTACATTTCCCAGTTGGTGAGTGATGATGATAGCTAAGGAGTCTGTCTCCAGAGTTCTTAACCACTTTGTTGTTGTGCAATACAGAAACTAAAATAGATCTGAAACCATTTTTTTAAATCATAGCACCATTCAGAAATATACATGTGGATGATATAAATTGTGCTTTTAAAAAAATCTTCTCCAAGCTAGCTATTTTTTTTTTTTTAATGTCACTTCATTGGGTCAAGGTATCTTACAGTCATACAAACATGGGCAAAATCTATCAGATTGCTGGTCACTACTGAACAGTTAGGTCAAGAACTTTATCCAGGTCATGGCCATTTCTGTTCCATTCCACTCTAAGGTTATTTTTATAACAGAAGCAAAATGAGACAATTCAAAGGGGTTGATGATTTCTGTACTTCTTGCAAACTTTTCAGTTTCTTCTAGCTAATTGAAAAGATACACTTCAAGCCAATGAACTTGTACATTCAGACCTGGACGTGTCTTTTTCTTTATTTTAAAATAAGTGGCTATGAAATTTGAGCCCACGTATTCTTTCAAGAAAACCTTTTATAATAGAGAGCTGATGTAGAATCACCAATTTCTCCAAAACTTCCAACAATAAACCAAAACAAAAGAAAGCCAACTTCCTTGCTTAACCATCATCATTTTAAAGAACTTGGCCATGGCTTACTTCCTGCTTGTCCCTTATCCAAGACAGGGATGTGGGACTGCAAGGAGGAAGGATCAGCTGCTCTCCTCTTGTAGGTCTTGGTAACTTTATCCACATCAGGCTGTTTTCTGGTCATTTCCTCCATGAAGGTCTGAAATGCAAGAATTTACATCAATTAAATACAAGTATGCCAGAGAAAGCCACCTTTACAAATGCACTAAAAACAACAGGATAAAAGGACCACACTATTGTTTCTGAAAAACAAATAGGTTATCATGTTTTATCTTTGGGGGGGGGGAGTGGGGAATAGAGGAACTAAACCATCATAATACAGCATTTACTCACTTCTAAAGACTATAAAATGTTATAGCTGCTAAGTAATTCCAGTATTACAAAAGCAGTTGGTTGCCATTTGAAAACCACACATGGGAGCAGCTGTGTGAATAGCGTAACCTGTGTGCACACCAGCCAGAATCAAGTGTCCACGCTCTTCTAAGGGTCTTTAGTGAGCATTTGTCTGCAAAGGAGCAAGTTCACTGGGGTGGCCCCTAAGACTCTTCCGTAGCACACTTCACCTACATATTTAAGATGGCTGTGATATACAGTGACAAAAAGCATCCACATTAAATGAGGATATGTTTAAATATTTCTATCAAAGAGTATGCTTTGCCAAGGAGGGTAAACATTATTCAGGTTAAAGTTTATATTGAAAAGGTCTGACTATCTTGCCATTTCTTATCTTCTCTCTTTAGGCTTATGGCTATTGTTGACTATATTGTCCATGTTATATATATAATTATTACTATATGCATTCCTCTATCTGAACTATGTAGCAAAGGCAGAGGCTGCAGACAGTAAAAAGTGACACATTTCTGGAATATTTGTTACACTAGGGATCTCTGATCACTTTAATACCTTTGATCACAGAGAACTTGGCCTGAGACAATGCAGGACCATGACAGAAACTGACACCTTATCTTTTTATTAAAATACTAGAGGCCTGGTGCACAAAAATTTGTGCACTTGGTGGGGGGAGAGGAGGGGGCATCCCTCAGCCCGGCCTATGCCCTCTTGCAGTCTAGGAACCCTAGGGGATGTACACCTGCTGGCTTAGGCCTATTCCTTGGGAGATCGGGCCTAAGCTGGCAGTCAGACATCCCTCTGGCAGCCTGGGAGCCTTTGGGGGATGTCCACTTGCCAGCGGGGAGCAGGCCTAAGCTGCAGTCAGACATCCTTAGCGCTGCTGAGGAGGCGGGAGAGACTCCCACCATCACCGCTGTATTGGCAGCCATCAGCCTGGCTTGTGGCTGAGCAGAGCACCCCCTGTGGGAGTGCACTGACC
>PVJC01031305.1:0-20620 GCA_004026665.1 Murina feae | reverse complement strand
TTCTCCCCAACCCCCTTTCCTTTGGTAACCACCATGCTATTGTGTGTGTCTCTGAATTTTTGTTTGTTTTTTTCCCTGTTTGTTTATTTTTTGCTTTCGGTTTTCTATACCACATATGACTAAAATCATACGGTCCTTAACTCTTTCTCTCTGACTTTTTTTCCTTAGCATGATATTCTCAAGGTCCATCTATGATGTCACAAGTGGCAGTATTTCATCTTTTCTTATGGCTGCATAATATTTCATTGTATAAATGTACCACACTATCTAGGGGAGAACACTCTAGTTATTTCCACGTCTTGGCCACCATGAATAATGTGGCAATGAATAAATGTTTTGAATTTTGGGGGTATATACCCAGAAGAGTGGTTGCTAGATCATATGGCAACTCTAAATTTTTTGAGGAGCCTCCATATATTTCATAGTGGCTGTACCAGTTTATATTCCCACCAGCAGTGAGTAGGGGTTCCTTTTTCTCCACAGCCTCTATAACACTTACTACAACGTGTCTTGTTGATAATAGCCATTCAACAGGTGTGAAGTTTTGATTCGCATGTCCCTAATAGCTAGTGAGGCATCCCTTCATGTATCTGTTGGCCATTAGTATGTCTTCTTGGGAGAAGTGTCTATTCAAGTCCTCTGCTCATCTTTAATTGGATTATTTGCTTGTTTGGTGTTGTGTTTTATAAGTTTTTTATATATTTTGGATATTAACCCCTTGTCAGATGAAAATTGGGAAGCCACATGCAAAAGAATGAAACTGGATTACTGCTTGTCCCCATATACAAAAATTAACTCAAAATGGTTCAAAGACCTAAATCTAAGACCTGAAACAATAAATTACATAGAAGGAAACATAGGTACTAAACTTTTGAACCTTAGTTTTAGAGAAGATTTCATGAATTTGACCCCAAAGGGAAGGGATGAAAGGCAAAATATATGAATGGGACTATATCAAACTAAAAAGCTTTTGCACAGCCAAAGAAACTGCCAACAAAACAGAAAGGCAACCAACTGAATGGGAGAAGATATTTGCAAATAAAAGATATTTTCAAAGAAACTTGAAAAAATGGTTCTGAAAAGTATCTGGATTATTTTAATGAACAAAATAGCCAAGAACAACATTAATGAGATTTGTGTGCCTTACTTATTAGCACATACTAACATACTCCAGTAATGACCATAGTAATTAAAACTGTGGCATCATCCAAGAATTAAAAAATATAGCAAAGAAAATGATCTGTGTCTGTGTGGACTTTTAGATACTGATTCAAACCATCCAATCATAAATAGTCATATTAAAGTAAGCAGAGAAATTTAATGAACAGAATATTGAGCCTACCAAAGAAATATCATTATTTTTGAAATAGTATTGTAGGTACATTTTTTTGTCTTAAAGTTCATACTTTTAGAGACTTACCAAAAAAACCATATAGGATGAAATGACATGATATCTGCAATTTTATTTAAAATGCTTTAGTAAAGAAAAAAAGAATAGATAAAACTAATATGAAAAAAATCTTAACTATTGAATCATGGTGATTGGTACTAGTATATGGGAGTTCATCATACTAGTCTCTGTACTTTTGAGTACTGTATATTTGAAAATTTTTATAATAAAAAACATGTTAATGACATTTCAAACTTTGGAGAAAGAGTTATTCGGTAAATGGTGTTAGAGTAATTGTCTATGTATTTGAGGGGGTGGTAGATTATTCTCTTCCACCAAATACAAATAAATTTTAGAAAAATTAAAGACCTGAGTGCTAAATAAAAGATTATTGAAAACTGGAAAAATACAGAATTTTTTTGTATATTACAAATGGCTTCTTAAGCAAGACATAAAACCCAGGCAGGACCCATAAAGGAAAAGATAGATAACAACATACAAACTAAAAATTTTTGTAAAACAAAAGAACTTTGAAAAGTTAAGTGAAATAAGCCAGTCAATGAAAGAAAAATACCACATGTCCTCACTCATCTATGGATAATAATAACCATTATAAACTGGTGAACAAAAATAGATATAGAGGCAGAGCAGCATCAAACAGACTGTCAAATTACAGCAACAAGGACAGGGAGGGTTGGGGGTGTAATAGATCAACCAAAGGACCTTTATGCATGCATTTAAGCATAGCCAATGGACACAAAACACTGGCAGGTAGGGAAGGCTGGGGGAAGGGATGGGGAAAAAAGAGATATATGTACTAATCTTTGTAATACTTTATGTGATAAAAATATATATTAAAAAAAGAAAAGTTAAAAGGGAATAAGAAGAAATGTTTGTAACATAAATAACAGAAAACAGACTGACACCTGGAAAGAAATATATTTAAATAATGACAAAAATCAGGAAAAAAATGAAGAAGATATGAACTTTATAAAAGTAGAAATAACAGATAGCTAGCACTATCTGAGATGATGCTCTTTATTACAGAGAAATTAAAATTAAAACAATGAGATCTTTATTTATATAGCTTATTGGCAAACATTTCAAAAATTGACCATATCCATTGTTGGTGAAGTACAAAGAAACATGCTCTCACATACTACTTGTAGAAGTGTGGGCAATTTGGGGGGCAGTTTGGCAATGTCTGTTAATATTAAGGTGTACAATTTCCACTTCTGTTTTATCTTAAATGTTCCTATATGTATTTAAGAAGTCATTGACGAAGTTGTTTGTACATTGACTAGGCTGTTCGTACAGTACTATTTATAGTATTGAGAAGTTTGCAAATTTAAATAGCAATAGAATAAGGGAATGGTACAGTTAAACTATTGAATCTATGGATTAGAGAAGGAAGTCAGTATTTTTAAAAACATAAAAAGGTTTCTTAGACACATTGAGAGGATAATAGAGCTCATTTAATTATTTTTTTAAACAAACTATTCAAGTATATAAGCAATACATAGAAAATGATTTGAAAAAATGCATTTAAACTAATGGTACAGTGGTTATCTTGGGGAGTCAGATACATGGTGGAGTGTGCAGGTATAACAGTTTTTGCCTTTTTTTTTAAATCTTTATTGTTCAGATTATTACAGTTGTTCCTCTTTTTCCCCCCCAGAACTCCCCTCCTCCCAGTTCCCACCCCACCCTCTGTCCTTACCCCCGCCCCCTGCTGTTCTCATCCGTAGGTGTACGATTATTGTCCAGTCTCTTCCAGCACCTCCAAAACCCTTTTCCCCCCGAAAATTGTCAGTCCAATCCCTTTCTATGCCTCTGATTCTATTCTATTCACCAGTTTATTCTGTTCATCAGATTTTTTATTCACTTTATTTTTAGATTCACTTGTTGATAGACATGTATTTGTTGTTCATAATTTTTATCTTTACTTTTTCTTCTTCCTCTTCTCAAAGGATACCTTTCAGCATTTCATATAATACTGGTTGGGTGGTGATGAACTCCTGTAGCTTTTTTTTGTCTGTGAAGCTCTTTATCCGACCCTCAATTCTGAATGATAGCTTTGCTGGGTAAAGTAATCTTGCCTGTAGGTTCTTGCTATTCATTACTTTGAATATTTCTTGCCACTCCCTTCTGGCCTGCAAATTTTCTATTGAGAAATCAGCTGACAGTCGTATGGGTGCCTCCTTGTAGGTAACTGACTGCTTTTCTCTTGCTACTTTTAAAATTCTCTCCTTGTCTTTTGCTCTTGGCATTTTAATTATGATGTGTCTTGGTGTGGTCATCTTTGGATTCCTTTTGTTTGGGATTCTCTGCGCTTCCTGGACTTGGAAGTCTATTTCTTTTACCAGGTGGGGGAAGTTTTCTGTCATTATTTCTTCAAGTATGTTTTCAATATCTTACTCTCTCTCTTCTTCTGGCACCCCTATAATTCTGATGTTGGTACACTTGAAGTTGTCTCAAAGGCTCCTTACACTGTCTTCATATTTTTGAATTCTATTTTCTTTTTGCTTATCCATTTGGGTATTTTTTGCTTCTTTGTATTTCAATTCTTTGACTTGATTCTTGCATTCCTCTAATCTGTTGTTGGATCTCTGTGTAATATTCTTTATTTCAGTCAGTGTATGCTTAATTTCTAGTTGGTCCTTTTTCATATCCTCGAGGGTCTCATTAGATTTATTGAGGCTCTCACTAAATTTATCGGCGGTTTCTAGAAATTTCTTGAAAAACCATAAAACCGTAGTTTTGAACTCTATATCCAGTCATTTGTTTTCCTCCATTTCTGTCATTTATGATCTATTTCTTTGTCTCCACATTTTGGCTGCTTCCCTGGGTTGATAGAGTGGCTTTCTGTGTTAGGTGATCACTGAGAGGAAATGACCTCCAAGCCACTTGGTTATTCAAATCAGCTGTGTCTACAGTGGGAGAACTTCTGTGCTGGAGACACCCTTATGGGGCAAGAGTTGTTTCAGTGGTGCTTTGGTACAAGACCCCTGGATACGCTGGCACTTGTATCTCCAAGGAGGTGCTATTTTTAGCTTCTGCCTTGGGCTTCCCAGCCTTTTATATGCAAAAGCCTCTGTGCGCAGCTTGTGTGAGGCCAGGTCTCGGGGAGTCTACAGGGCGGAGCAACCAGCTTCTCAGCCCTGCCCTAAGAGGCACCGGGTCTCAAGCTGCTCTGGAGTTTCTCCCGGTGCCCGACGGTGCCCGACACTCCAACTCCTCCTCGTATGGTTCTGAGTCCCCAGAAACTCGCCTGGAACTGGAGTTCAGAGCCATCGGGAGCTTGTGCTTCCCTCTGGTACAAAATGCTTCCAGCCCTTTCCGCAAGCCCCTTCACGCACTTTATTTCCGCACCTCCTCTGAGTCTCAGTCTCTTTCTATTTGTAGAATTTCCACTCAGCCAACCTTGCTGTGGGTCTGGGTGGTGTCCGTTTTTTCTTTTCGGTGTTGTTTTAAAATAGTTGTGCACGGCCGTAATTCCAGTGTTCACCTATGCCACCATCTTGGTTTCTCCGGGTATGGGTTTCCTTAGGGAACGCCATTTTTTATTAGTTGTGTAGTTTTAAAAAATTAAAGGTATGCATATCAAATGTGTAGTTCAAATAAGGTTTATAGATTGTGCCAACGTGAATTTTCTGGTTTTTATATTGTACTATACTTACGCAAGTTGTTGCCAGTTTGGGAAGCTGGGAAGGTACTCTCTGATCTACTTTTGCAGCTTCTTTTGTATCTATAATTCTTTCAATATTTTAAAAATTAACAAATAAAAACTGAAAAAAAATTAAAGGTTAAAAAACTAGTTGTTGCCACTCATCACTAAAGTCTTTTAAATTATCTAAATACTGCCCTAGCCTATTTAACTCAGTAGATAGAGTGTCGGCCTGACTGAAGGGTCCCAGGTTCGATTCTGGTCAAAGGCATGTACCTCAGTTGCAGGCTTGATCCCCAGTAGGGGGCGTGTAGGAGGCAGCTGATCAATGTTTCTCTCTCATCAAAGTTTCTAACTCTTCTCCTTTCTTTCTGTAAAATCAATAAAATATATATAAATAATCTTTTAAGAAAAATCAGTCTTTTTTTGTTTTGTTTTCTTTAACAGGTTCTAGATGATCTGGAATGTCATGGAACTCCAGCATCAGAACAAAACCGAGTAGAGCTGGAACAGAAAATAGATGAAGCTAGAGAAAATATTCGTAAAGCAGAGGTGAGGTGATAGCTCATTTTGCCCAGCCTTGTCAATGTCTCAGCTGTGATATGTACCTTTAGAATTCATTGTCTAGACACTGATTATTCTGAAGATAATTCACCATCTTCATCTGTGTCAAGAGTATTATTTTTTAGTAACTGCTTCATATGAGATGGTACACATAACAAAAGGACACTAAACCCGCTAAGAAAAGTTTACAGTCATGAAACATTAATTTAAAAAAAAAAAAGAATTAAGTCACAATGAAGATATATTAATTTTAAAGTTTCACAATATATATAATCAGTCAAATTCAAAAGTATAGTAACTTAATATTTATAAGTTCAGAGCCTCAAAAAGCCTCCCCTATATAGAAGTCCTCTGGAATCATGGGTCTAGGGCAGTGGTTCTCAACCTTTGACCCTTTAAATACAGTTTCTCATGTTGTGACCCAACCATAAAATTATTTTGTTGCTACTTCATAACTGTAATGTTGCTACTGTTATGAATCTTAATGTAAATATCTGATATGCAGGATGGTCTTAGATGACCCCTGTGAAAGGGTCGTTCAACCTCCAAAGGGGTCACGACCCACAGGTTGAGAACCTCTGGAGGGGCATAAACTGCGCTTTTAAGAAGAGAAAAGCAGGCAAGACAAAGTTACAACAGCTTTGGCTGGTGTGGCTCCATTAGTTGGAACATCATCCCGTATACCAAAAGGTTGTGGGTTTGACTCCTGGTCAGGGCACATACCCACATTGAAGGTTCCATCCCCAGTCGGGATGCCTACAGGGGGCAACCAATCGATGTTTCTCTCTCACATCAATATTTCTCCCTCTCTCTTTCTCTTCCCTTCCACCCTCTCTAAAATCAATAAACATATCCTTGGATGGGAATTTTTTTTTTAAAGTTATTACAGTGGATTTTAATTGGAGGAAGGGGTTGTCATGGGACCCTCTAAGCATTGTATGAAAATGTGAAACTCCCTCTCCCACCAAAAATAAAGGAACATTTTTATGAACAGTTTCCAGAAGTTCATGTACCCTAGGCTAATATTCCCTGGCTTCAAGGGGGAAAGGTTAAGGTGGAGAGAAAGAACCTATTTGAAAAGGAGGAAGACATAAGTGATTAGAGTTTTATAAGGAAATGTGGTGGACAGTAAATAAACTAATTGTGGCTAGGACCAGTTCATGGAGGACCAGTGCACCATGGATGGGATGTGGAAGTAGATATTTAAGAAAAACTGAGGATATCCAGTCTTGTCAGGAAGGCATAAGGAATGCCAGAGATAACTAAGACTAAAGCACAAGCGCCGAGGAGTGGTCCACTGAAGCATACCTGACACTTAAGAAACACAGAAGAAACAGGTCACTGGGAGGAGTTGTTAGGGCAGGTAATACAGAAGAAGTAGGACCTAAGATGAGTATTGGCAGGTTAGTAATAGTTGATTAGTCAGGGAAAAAGGGATAGCACAGTTACACCATGCTACCTCAAAAGGCAGAACTTGAACCAAAACAAGAAGACAGGAAGAAGGCAGATCTGAACTTGGTACTGGGAAATACCTTCTAACAGTCAGATCTTCCCAATGACAAAATAAACTCCTCTGGGACACAGTGCAGCTTTACCAATCTGGGCAAACATCTCCTGGGACTTCATACCCAGAGTTCTTCATTAGTTGAGGGTTCGTTTAAACCAGTGTTTTCATGCACCCCCTCAGGATCAGGAGGCTTTGAGGACGTGTTCCAGTGATGGGGGCAGAGGGTGTGGTGGAGAGTAACATAGGCAAACATAGAAAATATGAGCATGTTTCTGGCACAAGCCCATGGAAGCAACCTGAACCAGAAACAGCTTGCCAGCTGCGTGGTCTAGAGAAGCCCTGGTAACCACAACTCGCCTTTTTTCCTGGCAAACGATCTACAGCCTCCGTAAGTGAAGAGGGCAGGGCGTACAATAAATAGCCATTTTCCTCTCCGAATTCAGGGTCAGGGCTCAACCACTACCCAAGTGGGCTGGCCAAGTACTGTTGGCAGGTCCTTTCCTAGTTTGACAAACATTGGCTTGTGTAGAAGAGCTTTTCTTGTTTGTTTCTTCAAACTTGGTGAAGCCAGTTCCTGAGCTTTGGTAGAACAAGGCTCAGAAGTTTTCTGAAGGGTGTGTTCTCTCTTGTATTTTCCATTCCCCAACTCTATCCATGGTGTCACCGTCTGCTGTCCTAGCTCCATCAAACCTCTCAGTAGAGTGGTAGTAGGTATCAGTCACACAGACTCCACATTTAGCCTGAATGATCTTTTATTTCCATGAATATGCTAACCTACCCTGTGTGTGTTTGCTTAAAAATATGAGGTGAGATTCCCACAACAAAATGTCTCATCTCTCCCAATACCAGTTTTTAAGTCTGCATTCTCAAAAATAATTTTCTCACCAAAATATGGAACATGCAGAAAACCGTGAGGCCAGGTTCGTTATCTCAGTTGTGAATGTCTGTGAAATGCAGTTAATCTTGCTATCTTAACGTGATCTCAGGTACAGAGAATAACTCAGCTAAAATTAGATGGCAACTATGAGGGTAGGGCTGGAGTAGTACTCAGAGGATTGTCCTAATGAAATTTTTCGATATATCCCCCTTCTTCTTTTTTCTGCCTATATTACATTCATATTGGATTTTCCCTTTTCATTCAGTAGTTATTTACTTTATTTATTATAAATATAAATACCTGCACCAAAGGGAGAAAGCTGGTTAAAATTCCATTATATACTTCATGGTGGATGTTTTTATTGTCTAAAGTTTTACATATGTCTCCTTTTTCCCCAATTGACCGTCCCCCTCCCACTCTGGGCAGGCCCCCACCACCCCAGTGTCTATGTCCATTGGTTATGCTAATATGTATGCATGCAAGTCCTTTACTTGCTCTCTAACCCCACCTCCACTACCACTTATCTCTAGAACGATCTATTCTTACTCATCAAATTATGTTGATCATTATATCCCAGATATGGGTGAGATCATGTGATATTTATCTTTCTCTGGCTGGTTTATTTCACTTAGCATAATGCTCTCCAGTTCCATCCATGCTGTTGCAAATGGTAAGAATTCCTTCTTTTTTACAGCAGCATAGTATTCCATTGTGTAGATATACCACAGTTTTTTAATCCACTCATCTGCTGATGGGCACTTAGGCTGTTTCCAAATCTTAGCTATGGTAAATTGTGCCTCTATGAACATCCTTTCTGATTGGTGTTTCTCATTTGACCCAGTAATCCCACTTCTAAGACTATATTCATGTTCATTTTTAACTCCTGCTAGCATGCGTGTTACCTATCCTCCCTTGTTGGCTCATCTGCTTCATCCAGTATTTTCTACATTATGTTTTCATTCAGTGTTGCTAATTAGAATAAAAACCTGTGGTGCTCAGTAATAGATTAAAGAAACTTTCTCCATTCATAAGAAATTGAAAATATAAATGGTTTATGCTTTTCAAAAGAATAGGAATTATGTAGTGAATAATTAATTACTGGCTGATCAATTGGAGAGCAGATTCACTAATTGATTAGTTTGACAAATACTTAATGAGTTCCTGCTATGTGCCAGATACTGATGAGTATTTTATTTTTTTTTATTTTTTTAGACATATCTTTATTGATTTCATAGAGGCAGGGAAGGGGAGAGAGAGATAGAAACATCAATGATGAGAGGGAATCATTGATCAGCTGCCTCCTGCACACCCCATACAGGAGATCAAGTCCGCAACCCAGGCATGTGCCCTTGACCAGAATCAAACCCAGAATCAAACTTCAGTCCTCAGGCCAATGTTCTATCCAAACCACCCAGGGCCTGATGAGTATTTTAGACATACAGTGATGAACAAACTGTTGTCATTGCTATGATCTGATGCTCACAAGAATATTGGTCCTAGAAATGCTACTGTTGGTGGCCCCTGATTAATTCAAGGATTGGAATGAGGTAATAGCTGTGGTTAAATTACACTTTAATAACAGTTTTCCTAACCTGGTATTTGAATTTTTGAAATTCCTTTGTCACACAGACACACACACATTCTTCATCTGACATATCATACCCTATTTTAAAAGTAGCTTGCCAAGAAGCCAAGAGTTTTAAAAGCCATCTTTTTGGAAGTGGTACATAACTTACGTGGTTCCAGAACACAATTATTTTTATATTTAAATTGTGCCTTTTATTTCGCTTGAGGGCAGTTTTCTCTCCTTATGACAGTGAAATGTTTAACACAAAGAGGAGAAAGTTGATGTAAGAAATTAAAGATATCCAGAAATTGTTAGTAATTCACATTTAGTGTAAGGTTTTCAGGAGGAACCACAGACTATATGATTCTTTCTCCAAGATGTTAACTATCGTCTATGATCTGAATTATCAGTATATTTGAAAGCCAAAGTACTTGATATCAAATGAATTAACAAAACAAAAATATCAATTATTGTCTATATAAACACATTTTCAAAGACAACCATTTTTTCTTAAACTATTTTATAAGGTTCTCTTGCACACTATAAATTCAAAACTACTGCGTCATCGAGGCCTGTGCAGGTCCCAACCTGACCGTGGTTTGGGGTTGCTATCGGCCTCATAAAGCAAAGCAGAGTCTGTCTCCAGAGAAGACAGTCATCTTCTCCTCTGAGAAAGTCTCCTACATAGTTGGCTTTGGCATCTTCCACGAATTGAAGAGCAGGGATTGAGGCCTCGTGAGTCTGGGTTTTCAGCTAAGGTAGAGACAAGACAGTGGTTATAACCAGTAAGTCCAGAGTAGGGGTATAGTTACCTCTAGAACATACTTCTGTTTGCCCAGCCAGGAAATCATGATAGTCATGGAAGTGTATTCTTTAATAATGAAATCATAATAATACAGTCCCCCCTCCACCAAAGAAAATTATTATGTCATCCTTATACCTCAGTAACTCAAAATGGTAAGACCTTGCCATAGTGCTCTAAGAGAAGTCTAAAAAGTTTTGTTGTGTAAAATGTGAGGCTTCATTATGGCAAGGTTAATGAAATGCTAAGGTGAGCCTGCTGTTAAAACAAAATTTCCACTGGCATCATATCCAAAGTCTTAATACTTGAGGGCCTGCTATTTTGGTATTTCACTGTACTCTTATAATATGATATGTTAGCAGACTCTTAGCTAATCACTTTCTTCAATTTTTATTGTAAAATTTTTCAAACATAGAAAAAGATCAAGCCCTAGCTGGTTTGGCTCAGTGGATAGAGTGTCAGCCTGCGGACTAAAGGGTCCCAGGTTTGATTCCGGCCAAGGGCACATGCCCAGGTTGTGAGCTCGATCCCCAGTGGGGGAGTGTGCAGGAGGCAGCCAATCAATGATTCTCTCTCATCATTGATGATTCTATCTCTCCCTCTCCCTTCCTCTCTGAAATCAATAAAGAAATTTTTTTTCAAAAGAAAAAGATCAAAAGTAGATATATATTTCCCAACATGATAAATTCAACTATTAACATTTTACAATATTGGCTTTATGTGTTTCTTTCTATTCTGTAAAATGGCTTGATTAGAATGGTTGCTAGAAATGCTGTGTTGTTTATCACCATGTGTTTTGTCAGGTTATTTCACTGTTAATGATACTAAGCATGGTCAATTAAGGTGGTGCTACCAGATCTTCCCACAATTAAGGTTTTTTTTTGTTTGTTTTGTTACCATTCCAATTAGCAAATACTAGTCACCTCGAGTGGTGGCAAGTGGATATTTTTCTCTCTTAAATATCATTATGGTATCATGGAATTTTAAACATTAACTCTGTTGAGGTATAATAAACATATTAAAACAATGTAACCATTTCAAGTAAACAGTTTGATGAGCTTTGACAAATATGTATCTCTCTAAATATCTACCACCATAGTCAAGATATAAAATATTTCAATTACACCCAAAAGTTCTCTCTCGTGACCAGGCCACAACTGATCTGCCTTTGGACACATAAACATGAATATTAGATTACCTGATACAGTTCTAGACATCACACACAAAGATCCCACACACATTGTTTATCTAACCTTATTTTCTATCTTAATCTCAGTTTGATGAGTTGCTATTACTATGTACTCAAGCTCACTGATCTTTTCTTCAGTAGTGTATAACCTACTGTTAAGGATATCTTGTATACTTTGATTTCAGATATTATATTTTCAGCTCTATAAGTTCTATTTGGTTTCTTACATCTTCCGCTTTACTCCTGTTTGTCTTCATATTTTCCTTTAAATCTTTAAGGATATTTCTAAAAGCAACTTTAAAGTCCTTGTGTACCCATTACTTCTTATCTGTGATCTGGCTTTCTTCCTGTTGGCTAATTTTTCCTTTGGTGGTGGCTTATATTTTTTCTGTTTTGCAAATACTTAGTCATTTTTTACTGAATATTAGAAATTGTGAAAATTTAGCTGTTGAGGTCTGGATTCTCGTTTTTTCTTTTGAAGACTATTGATTTTTTGTTTTGGCAGACAGGTCAGTTCCTTACAGATCATTTTGATTTGTTTGAGGCTTGTTTTTAAGCTTTGTTTAGGTTGGGTTCGAGTAGCCTTTCCAGTACCGTATTTTCTGGCATATAAGACGACTTTTTAACCCAGGAAAATCTTATCAAAAGTCGGGGGTCGTCTTATACATCCAGTCATTTTATACCCCGGAAAATATGGTAGGTTAACTTAGCCCTATTACTAATGCATTTTTTCCCTGCAGTTTCTTCTTATGCTGTGGGTATCCAACAAGATCTCCAAACTCTGACTAGATAGAACTGTAACATCTGTCAGCCCTGTACAAGCTTTGGGAATTTTTCAGTTTACAGCTCCACGGTGGATGTTCTTTCTCTAGTAGTTATTCTTTACTTCTCATGGGGTTTAAATTTATTATGGATTTTTATTCATTTAGAATACTTTCAATTACAGTTGTCATTGGGGCTTTTTTAAGCCCTATATTACCTAAATTTGGCTAGTAGGAATCCATAAGCTGACTTCTATGTCCATTACTCCCATTAGCCTTTGAACACATTCTTGCTTTTTAACACAAGCTGTCATAGGCTCACCTTGTATTTTTCCTTCTTTAAGGAGTGCTGATTTCTTCTAATAGAGATTAGGAGTTAGACACCAACATGTAGACTGTAAAGGTGCTTATTGTTATGGGTGGTATTTGTTTCTTGGCCCTCTGTTGTTTCAACTAGGAATTTTTTAAAATAATGTATTCAGATTGATATTTCCAGTTAAAATTTAAGCCCTAGCCTTAAATTGGCTCAGTGGATAGAGTGTCGGCCTGCACACTGAAGATCACATACCTGGCTCTGGCTGGGGTGCATGCAGGAGGCAACCAATCAGAGTGTCTCTCTCTATCTCTTCCTCTCCCTCCCGTTCTCTCTCTAAAAATCAACGGAAAAATATCCTCAGGTGAGGATTAACAACAACAAAAAAATAACAAAAAAAAATATTGGTTCCTGATAATATTATCATAATATTTTATTTGCTTTATCCTGCAGAATATATTAAATAGTTTCAAGAGTACAATGTAGCTCTAGCCGGCTTGGCTCAGTGGATAGAGTGTCAGCCTGTGGACGAAAGGGTCCCAGGTTCAATTCCAGCCAAGGGTACATGCCTGGGCTCCCAGTAGGGAGCGTGGTGAGGCAGCCAATCAGTGATTCTCTCTCATCATTGATGTTTCTCTCTCTCTCTCCTTCTCCCTTCCTCTCTGAAATAAATAAATATTTTTTTAAAAAGAGTACAGTGTAAATATTTACTAATAGTAAACTACTGAGTGTAATTTAAGATTTCTTAGTAGTTCTCTTCGAATGTAGAATCTATAAGAATTTCTGCTTATGGTAATAATGGACTAGCTTATATCCTCTTTTAGATAATTATTAATCTGGGATAAAAATATTTAAAATACTTATTTGCTAGATTTGGAAAATGACCCAGAGCATATAAAAACTGAGAGGAGCCCTAGCTGGTTTTGCTCAGTGGATAGAGCGTCAGCCTGAGGACTAAAGGGTCACAGGTTCGATTCCGGTCAAGGGCACATGCCTGAATTGTGGGATCCCCAGTAGGGGGTGTGCAGGAGGCATCTGATCAATGATTCTCTCTCATCATTGATGTTTCTGTTTCTCCCTTCCTCTCTGAAATCAATAAAAATATATTTTTAAATAAATAAATAAAAACTGGAGAGAAGCCAGGCAGGTATGACTTAGTGGTTGAGCAATGACGTATGAACCAGAAAGTTATAGTTCAGTTCCCAGTCAGAGCACATGCCTGGTTTTGCAGACTCAAATCCCCATGAGAGGGTGTGCAGGAGGCAGCCAATCAAGGATTCTCTCTCATCATTGATGTTTCTGTCCCTCTCTCTTCCTCTCTCTGAAATCAGTTTTTTAAAAAAACTGGAGAGGAATTGATCCTTAACAGAATGGGACTATAGTTAGACATTTACATTATACAGCTCTTTTTGAAGGCTGCACACTAGAATTCTAGCAGAGTCTTATTGGTTTGAGGATGAATATCAGGAAGGCCTCAAATTTGCATATAAGTAACTGCCCAAATCCTTAGCCAAACGCAAGTAGAGCGGAAACTCCCAAGAGCTTGGCAAGAAGCAAGAGCTGGAAAACAAAAAACTGAGCAGAAATTTCAGCTGTTATTCTAATTATTAGAAAATTGGAGTGATTATATTAATATCAGACAAAATGGACTACAGAACAAGAAATATTAAGAGTGGTAATTCATAATGATTAAAAATAAGTTCAGTTCAGTTCATTAAGAAAACCTAACAATCCTAGATGTGTATGTAACTGATAATAGAGCTATAAAATATATGAAGCAAAACTGGACAGAACTGAAAGAAGAAATAGACAATTCTACAACATCCCCTTCAGTAATTGACAGAACAAGGAGCTAGAAAATTTGTAAAGATATAGAAGACTTGAACAGTACTGTCAATCAAATTTACCTAATTGCTATTTATAGAACACTTCACCACACTTTTAAAGTATATGTGGAATATTCAGCAAAATCAAATACTACGCCATAAACCACTGTGAGTAGTTTAAAAGAATTGTTATCAGGCAGAATATGTTCTCTCACCCATCAGCATTAAATTAAAAATCAGTAACAAAAAGATACCTGGAAAATCCCCAGATATTTGGAAATTAAGCTATTCAAGCACCATAATCTGTTGCTACCTTTAAAAAAAACACCCATCTTTATGACCAAAACAACAGTGATTTATTATCTCTCACCATTCTGGCTGTTGATTGTGTGTTTGTTTATTTATTTATTTATTTATTTCTGCAGGTTTTGATTGAGATTCCTCATTGAGCCGCATTCAGCTAGAGGGTCTGCTAGAGAACTAGGTGTTTGTTTTCCATATGGTCTTTCACCTTCAGATAGGCTAAAACTGGGCTTCCTCACATGATGGAAGCACATTCCCAAAAAAATGAAGTCCTCAGAGCACTCATGAAACCTCTGTTTGCATCCAATTTGCATTTGTTCCATTAGCCAAAGAATTAATGTGGAGGGGACTACATGGACACTAGGAGGTATGATTCATTGAGGATAACAATTTACCACAATTAATATGACCTTGAGTTAAATCATTTTTCTCATCTATAAACTAGAGGTTATAATATTCATCCCCAGAATTATTGTGTAGATTAAATGAAATGAGATATACAGATTTATAACTATCAAAGTTTTATAAACTCAACTATGGCTTAATACTTAGATATGCTTATGTTACATTTTATATTAAAATCAGTTGACAGTGTTCATACACCATGATAATTGTATTCTAAAGGATATGGCTTTACAAAACATCATTTAAAAAAGCTTTGTCTCTTTACAAGTTTTAAAAATGAGTTGGTCAAGTTGTAGTTCGAGTGCCATCAAGTTACAGACAGCTATACTCTGCAAAATTGTAATCCATTGGCAAATCATCAAAATTCATTTGAAAACACTGGAAAATTCTGCTTTTAAACAGTTGTTAAAATATAAACAGTTGAAACTAAAGGAAAGATAGTAATGTTTATTCTGGAACTATAGTCAGTTATTTGGTAAAGTACTGGCAAAAATAAATCTTATGAAAACTAGATTTCTTGTTATTAAGAACACAGAATAAACTAATCTCTCTTTCATTTTCTCTTTCTTTTTTTTAGCAGCTAAATGGCTTACATTTATGATTTTCAAAAAAGGGTTTGTTGGTTCACTCTTTTTTTAAAATATGTTTTTTTTTATTTTTAGGGGGAGAGAGAGAGACAGAGAAACTTTGATAGACTGCCTCCCTCAAGCATTTCACCTAGGATGGAGCCCACAACCTGGCCATGTGCTCTGATCAGGAATCAAACCAACCACCTAACTGGCCACCTTTTGGTGCACAGGACAATGCTCAACCAATTAAGCCATACCAGGCAGGGTACTGTGTTTTTTTGTTTTGTTTTAAACATTTCAGTGCCTGTATTAGTTTAAAATACATACTGGAATGGTGCTGAAACAACAGAATATACACATGCAAAAAGAATGAAGTTGGACCCCCTACCTTACACCATATACTAAAATTAACCCCAAATTATCAAATGCCTAAGTGTAACAGCTAAAACTAGAAAACTCTTATAAGAAACAATGGGGATAAATCTTTGTGACCTTGACTTAGTGTATTAGATATGGAACCAAAAGCCAAAGCAGTATAACTTGGACCTAATCAAAATGGAAAACTTTTGCTTCAAAACACGCTATTAAGAAAGTAAAAAACAAACCCACAGGTTGGGGAAAAAATATTTAGAAAGTATGTATCTGATAAGAGACTTTTATTTAGAATACATAAAAACTCTTACAATTAAAAGAGACAAAATTAAAAAAACACCCAGCCTGGCCAGTGTGGGTCAGTGGTTGAGCATTGACCTATGAACCAGGCAGTCATGGTTTAATTCCTGGGCACATGCCCAGCTTGTGGCTTGATTTCCAGTAGGGTGTGTGAGGAGGCAGCCAATCAATGGTTCTCTCTTATTGATGTTTCTCTCCCTCTCCCTTCCTTTCTGAAATCAATAAAAAATATATTAAAAGCCATAAATAAATAGACAACCTAATTTTAGAATGGGCAAAGGATCTAATTAGATGTTTTTTTTAAATAAGATATAGGAATGATCTCAATTCTTTAAAATACAAGTGCCTAAAAACCTTCGGAATACAAAATAAATTCAGTGAGAACGCAATGACATGTATCAGAGCTCAGATCCTTTTTGATACCAACTCCCCCCTCAAATTTCATGCCAGAAGCCAGTGAGCACACTTGTTTGTCCCAGAGTCCCACAGAAGACCTTCAAGTAAAGGTCCTTAAAATTACCTTCGTGGAGCCTTCACCAGATGGAGCAAGAGACTACTCTGATTTGTGAGCAATGAAGCTAAATGTACTCCTTGCTAAAGCAAAGAGAATGATACTTACAAAATACAATCTTTCTGAACAAAGTAGAGAGACATATAGGGTTTTGAGAAGTGTGGACTTCAGAGATTGGCATATTTTCAAAACGGAGTGTTTTACAGGTTGGCTCACTTTTAGCTGTGGTGGATGGAGAGATTGGCAGAATGATGACGACTGGAGTGAGGCTCTGGTTGATTGGTTGCCTGTCACTGACTGACTGCTCTCAGAGGCATGGCTATTAGAGCAAAGAATTTGCCATTTTACAGAGTCAGGTTTCAACTGGTTCAGTGATTGGAACAAGAGCCAAAACAGACAGTCTTTCCCTTTAATTTAGAGAATAGGAACGTTTTATTCTGAATTTCTACTATTTTTGACAACTGCACAATAAATTAATTTAAAATCTTTACTCACTAGCAGTCAGGAGTCGTAAAAGTTTTCAGGCAGGGAGTGACATGATGAGATCATTTGCAGACTTGTAAAAAACAGATGAGAGAGGAGAAGAAAAAGTCCAAGAGGTGAGTAGAAGGCTGTAGAAGATGCTAGATTTTAGGGTGTTCTGAGGCATAGCCTAATTCAGAAGAGAGGGATGCAGACTTTCTAGCACAGCAGTATCTTCCTATTCATAAGTTATATTCGATGTTTCTTGTTGATGCAAGTGTGTCCTTTGCTGTTGTCAGCAGCCGGATTCCTGTTCTTGTGTTCCCTCCCCTGCACACCGCCTCTCCATCTCTCCCTCTCTCCTGTCTCTCCAGTTGAAAAATTAACAATTATGCCAAGGCAGAATTGCTGGTGAATGTCAATATTGTAGTGGGTAATGTCAGAAATAACAAAAGCAATCAATTTGAGAGGAAAATGCCTTCGTTTCTGACCGTTTTCTTGGTTTCCTTAGATAATTAAGTTAAAAGCCGAAGCCCGGCTGGACCTGCTGAAGCAGATCGGTGTTTCGGTGGACACGTGGCTGAAGAGTGCAATGAGCCAAGTAACGGAAGAACTGGAGACCGAGCGGTGGGCCCGCCTGCCTGCCGTGGCCAATAATGGCGCTTTGCACTCGGTATGGTTTCTCTTCTTGGAAGTGATAGGCTAACTTCCACTGAAGGAGGGTGTTCTTTGACTATGGAGCCTAACCTGATAATGGCCAAAATTTTAAAGAAAAAAAGTAATGGTTTTGCTAGTGGTTTGGCTTTTGTTTGTTTTGGGTTTTTTTTTTTTTTCTTTTCTTTAATCTATCACTGATTGAGTTAAAATTTAGTGTAAGACAGAAAGGTGTTGGAGGGGAATAGTGTTCTTAAAAAATGTTCAGTGAAGAATATATTCTCCCTCGTTGGTTTATCAGTGCCAATTTGCCATAGTCATTATCTCATTCATGAAATATATATGCTTTTTGTCTGGAAGTAGCAAAGTAATAATTTTGATCTAGGGTTTCTGAAGTTCTCGGAAGTCTTTTCTAGTGTAAATGAAAATAGACATCCGGAGAGCGGGAAACAGTCTTACAGAAGGGAGAGGAAAACTCAGTCTGTCTGTTCAGTTCACAAGGACTTTCACCCTCTGCTCTCAGAGCCTTTCACAGGGGGGATGGTGTCTTAGAAACAAGGCCAGAACTCAGGCTTAAACTTTCAAATCCAGCGCTCTCCACTGCGATGTCATCCAGTTAAAGTTGCACCTTAGTTTTTCATGTTGGAGATCTGAATCCCAGAAGAGTTCACTGACTCGCCTGATATTATATAGGTAGGCATAATGATACCTGGCTGGCCAAACTAAAGTAATCCCTGTTGATACCTCCCCACCCATTATTCTCTCTGTGTTTATTTCCTTGTTATACTTGACGTTTCTTGTTGATGCAAGTGAGTGAGAGTCCTGGCTGTCAAGCTGCTGAGAGCTGTCTGACCAAAGGCTGATTCTGGCTGATTCTGTGGGGGTGGGACTTCCTCCTCCCTGATGTCAGTTTCCACAGCTGTGATGAGGAAGCTGGGGTGACAGAGGGAGCCACGCCCTCCAAGCAACCCTCTCTTTTGCTCTGCTCTATGTCCAGCAGCCTCCTGCTCTGCCAGGTCCTCCAAACCTCCCCCTCTCCATCCACTCCTCTCCTGCTCTGCTCTCCACCAGCAACGTCCCAGGAGCCCACAGGCAGGTGTGGCTAGGCTTTGGGGCCTTGTCTCCCAGACCTGGGAGCCCAAGGGCATGGCTACGGCCTTGCCTCCTGGGCCAGCAATGGTCCCGGGAGCCACAGCCATCATCGCCTCCTGGGGTGCTTAACACCTGATTATGCAAATTGACCACCATCTTTGTCTGGTTAATTTGTGTGGTCACTCTGATTGGCTGGTGGGCGTGGCTTGAGTGTAGCAGAGGGATAGTTAATTTGCATGTTTCTCTTTTATTATATAGCAAGGAAGGATATTTATCTTCTTTATTTGTTTTCTTTTGTTTATTATCTTTCTCTCTAAAATGTAGTCTCCATGCCTGCCTCATTCATACTGTGCACAGCAAAGTGCCTGGCACATAGTAGCTACCCAATAAACATCTGTTGAAGGAAGAAATGAATGGATGGATGGAAGGAAGGAAGGAAGGAATAGTGGTAAACTAAAAAGTAAAATTCTAATCTTCCAACTTCCCACTATAGCCATGTTTGCCCCTTCAGTGCTTGTGCCCTTCAGATTTAAAAAGGCATCCTTGCTAGAGAAATTGGCCAAAGGTTAAGAACATTCCTGAAGTTTTCCTCAAATTTTTTACATACCATTCTGCTTGCACATTTAAAAAGGATTGTGTGTGTATGTGCATTTTAAGGAAAAATAATCTATTGAAGGTTTATTTTTATTTCACTGTTATTAGTAACCCAGCTGGGGAAAATAAGCACACACCGTCCACTTGACTTTGGAGTTAGAAGAGTTTGCATCTTTTAAAAGTCAAATTCCCATCGACTCAGGTGACTTTGTTGTGCAAGAGCTGTGATGACAGCAAACTCCAGGCACAGATTTGCTTTTGCCTTCATCAGCAGCACTGTTGGCAACCGATCAAGCCCATGCTTTTCCTTGGACTAGCACCTTTTCTAACTCCATCAGCCGGGCTGGCACTTACCGCCTAACTGTGTGCTTGCTTCCTGAGCAAATCGGAAATGAACAAGGCTTGGTCTCTCTCCTCAAAGAGCAGGCAGGCTTTTATAGATCTAGTGTATGACTGGGCTACCGTATGGCAAACTCAGAATTGCTTACTCCTGAGGGAAGGTGGAAGTGGGGGGTGAGGGGGGAGAGATCAATCAAAGAACTTGCATGCATATATGCATAACCCATGGACACAGACAATAGGGAGGTGAAGGCCTACGGAGGCTGTGGGAGTGGGCTAGAGGGAGTTAATGGGAGTGAAAAGGGGGACCTATGTAATGCTTTCAACAATAAAGATTTTTTTTTAATTGATTACTCCTAACTCTTCTGCACATCTTGGAAAAAGTCACTTCTCTCTGGGTTTCAGAAAGAAAGTTAAGTTAAATGATTCTAAGATCTCCAACTCCAAAATCTCGTGATTTTGTAAAGTGTTGTCAGTAAAGCTTAATACCAAGTAGAAAAATAGGAAAGGCTTTTGCCCAAGAAGGAAATGTCACTTGTGATAATCTTTGAAGAAC
>PVJC01031304.1:0-20662 GCA_004026665.1 Murina feae | reverse complement strand
GCTTCACAGACAAGAAAAAGCTAAAAGAGTTCATCACCACCCAACCAGTATTATATGAAATGCTGAAAGGTATCCTTTGAGAATGAGGAAGAAGAAAAAGTAAAGTAAAAATTATGAACAACAAATATATATCAACGAGTGAATCTAAGAATCAAGTGAATAAAAATCTGATGAACAGAATAAACTGGTGAATAGAATAAAATCAGAGGCATAGAAAGGGAGTGGACTGACAATTTTCGGGGGTTAAGGGTGTTGGGGATGCGTGAAGAGACTGGACAATAATTGTACACCTATGGATGAGGACAATGGGGGGGCAAGGTCAGAGGTTGGGGTGGAAAATGGGAGGAGGGGAGCTATGGGAGAAAAAAGAGGTACAACTGTAATAATCTGAACAATAAAGATAAATTAAAAAATAAAAATAAATAAAAAAATAAAAAAACAAAATTACAGCAAACTCTCTATCCACCCTTACCTCATCATTTTCTAGTCCCTTGTCCTCCTTTTTTTTTTTTTGACATAGCATTTATCAAAACCATCCGACTGAAATATTTAGTGTTTCTTTTCTTGCCGGGCCAATGTGGCTCAATAGGTTGAGCATTATCATGTGCCACGAAAGTTCACAGGTTCAATTTCCAGTCAAGGCACATGCCCAGGTTGTAGGTTCAGTCCCAGTTCGAGGTGCATATGGGAGGCAACCAAACAATGTTTCTTTCTCCCTCTTTCCCTCTCTCCTTTTCTCTCTCTCTCTCTCTCTCCCTCCCTCCCTTTCTCCTCCTCCTTCCCTCCCTTCCTCTCTAAAATCAATAAAAATGGCCCTGGCTGGTTTGGCTCAGTGGATAGAGCATTGGTCTGCGGACTGAAGGGTCCCAGGTTCGATTCCAGTAAAGGGCATGTACGTTGGTTGTGAGCACACCCCCAGTAGAAGGTGTGCAAGAGGCAGCTGTTCGATGTTTCTCTCTCATCAATGTTTATAACTCTCTATCCCTCTCCCTTTCTCTCTGTAAAAAATAAAATATATTTTAAAAAATAAGATAAAATCAATAAAAATGTATTTTTAAAAAGTATTTAGAAAAGAGTATGCCATTTCTTTACATTGCCTTCGTGAATTTGGTACCTATTTTTGGATTCTTTGTGCTTAAAGCAGGAGAAAAATAATTCATTTCCCAGAAAGGTGGTTGAAAACGTACAGCTATAGGTTGCCTAAATTTGAAGTCATGAAATACTTATGAATAGCTGGAGTAAAATCACTGAGATTTTTAAAATTTCTTTTGAGACTAAGTAAGTTCAGAACATATAACCATATTGGGTGGGAAGCATGAACTGAAAGCAAGTGGCTGTGAGAGAATCTTACATGTCTTGAGACAGGGTCTCCTTATCTAATCTAATAAAAGAGTAATATGCAAATTGACCCTCACCCCATTAAACCCACAAGCCACACTCACAAGCCACGCCCACTGACCAATTAGGAGCAAATATGCAAATAACTCAACTAAGATGGTGGTGGCCACGGAACTGGAGTTGCCCTGGGCAACAGAGGAAGCCAGGGCCCTGTGGGCCCTGAGCTCTACTCAAGGCTACAAAGGTTCAATTATAGAAGATGAACAAACCTCAGAAACCTGCTTCCAGCCAGCCTCGCTGGGACCTTGGGTCAATGGGAGCTGTGGCTAGCCTGCAAACAGCCCTCAGCCCCTCACCCAGACTGGCCAGGCACCCCAGTAGGGACCCGAACCCTGAACGGACTGTAGGCAGCCTGAAAACCAGGCTGGCCACATCCGCATGGGGTGAGGTTTCCCACTGGAGGACTTGGCCAGCCTGCAAACAGCCATCAGCCCCTCACACAGGCTGGCCAGGCACGCCAGCAGGTGGACATCCCCTGAGGGGTCCCAGACTTCAAGAGGGCACAGGAAAGGCTGAGGGACCCCCCCCCAAGTACACAAATTTTTGTGCACTGGGCCCCTAGTTGTCTTTATAATAAGGAATGAGTATTGCATATTTTAGTTAAAATAAGAGTTCAGGTAGTAAGATATGGATCTTCTTACAACTTTGCAATGCTTTGGAAGCTAGTTTGCACTTCTGACTTAACAGATAAGCATACTATAGAAATATACAAATGACATGTAGAGAGAATTAAGTATTTGCTGAAGTACATACTAAATTATTATCAATTATTTTAAAATCTAATATTATTATATATTGAATAATTTGTTAATGCATGTTTTTATTCAGAACAAAATATATGTCCAAAATCAGAGCAATATATTTGGTCATTTAAGTCACAAATGGAAAAATATTAAATTGGTAAATTCAATAAAGCCACAGTAGAGGAAGAAATTCCATGATGCCATATCAACTTTAGATGTCGAAACTACACATAAAAATATGTGTAAAATAGTTTATTTTAAAACTAATATGAGTGGATAGCACTGTAGAAAATTTCCATTAAATGATGTTTGCAAAATCTGTTAGGTTTGTTATTGCCTTTACTCATTATGTAAAGGCCATGAGAGGCATGGTCAGCCAAGAATATCAGAAATTAATATTTTCTTGCCAAAATATTAGACATGCTGTTAAATAATAAATGCTTAAGGCTGAAGTTTGCTACATATCTAACAAGCAACTGCATGAACAAAACATTAATTAACTCTTAAGTACATGCCCAAATAATTATTTATTTCCATATATCCAATTTCCTAACAAAAGGCTGCTCCAATCCTTTTATTTGTGTTAAACCATACAGTAATCCTCCCTTTTCTGCAGTTTCACTTTCCCTAGTTTCAGGTATCCATGGTCAACCACAGCCCAAAAATATTAAATGGGAAATTCCAGAAATAAAGAATTCATAAGTTTTAAGTTACTGGCCATTCTGAGTAGTGTGAAGAAATCTTTACCTCCCGCCCCATCCCATCAGAGAAATGAATCATATCTTTGTTCAGTGTATCCATACTGTATAGCAACTGGCCTGTTTAATCACTTAGTAGCCTTCTCAGTTATCAGATTGGTTATATTTTGAGAGAAAGAGACCACATTCATAGAAATTGTTCTATTTCGTTATTATTGTTGCTAATCTCTTACTGTGCCTAATTTATAAATTAAACTTTATCATAGGTATGTATAAAAAACATAGTATACTAGGATGGGGCAAAAATAGGTTTAGTTGTAAGTGAAACAACTTATTTTTGTATTATTATTAATTAACTAGAGCAGGGGTTCTCAAACTTTTAAACAGGGGGCCAGTTCACTGTCCCTCAGACCGTTGGAGGGCCAAACTATAGTTTAAAAAAAAAATGAACAAATTCCTAGCACACTGCACATACCTTATTTTAAGCAGGACAGGCAGCAGCGGCAAAAACACCCGGCATGTGGCCCGTGGGCTGTAGTTTGAGGATGCCTGAATAGAGGCCCAGAGCACAAAATTTGTGCATGGTTGGGGGGTTCCCCAGCCTGGCCTGTACTCTCTCTAATCTGGGACCCCCTCAGGGGATGTCCAACTGCCTCTCACAATCTGGGGACCACTGGATCCTAACTGCTTGCCTGCCTGCCTGCCTGCCTGATGACTCTTAACTGCTCCCCTGCTGACCTGATCGCCCCTAGCCACCTCTGCCTCGCCCCACACCCAGGACCCAGGCTTCCCTCCCTCTGGCTGGCTGCAGGCACCTAGGACCCTGGCCAGTTTCACCTGGGCTGGCCACAGCTGCAGGAGACCATGGGCAGGCAGCCACAGGAGCCCGGGACTGCAGCGCAGGTGGCTTGTCCCCCTCCTGGGCCGCAGGTGCAGCCGCTGGTGCCCGGGACTGCGAGGTGTGCGGCTTGTCCTCTCTAGTGAGCTCAATTGTGCCTGGCTGGCCCCCATTCCCCTCTCCCCAGTGTTAAGTGTCTGAGCCATGACAGCGTGAGGGCATGATGACCATTTGCATATTAGCTCTTTATTATATAGGCTTATGATATTATTTTCCATATGAACAATTGTAAACTTACTTTAGCCTGACCTTGTACATTGGGTTCAGTCCTACCTGTGGTTCCAGGTATCCACTGGTTGTCTTGGAACACATCCCACCAGATGGGGGAACTACTATTTAACACTAAATGCAAACACTATTCTAGAACCTGAATGATGGTCACACAATCCCTTATCGAAAGCTCTTGGGGGTTATACTATTAATGAATTTTTAAATCACTTGTCTACTAACCTCCAAGACCAATTTTTTCTAAAATGACAAATATAAGAAACTAAAAATGCCACTGAATTATTGAATATTCAGGCAGACTAAAAGATGTCATGAATTGATAGTATTTAATGTTTAAAAAAATATGGATTATGGTTCTATCATTGTCAAATCCATCTACCTAGCACTAATTTTATAGTATAGAAGACAAAGTAGTATCTAGAAGACTGAGAAAGATTTTAAATAGTCAGTACAAGCCCGGCACAGTGAGCATCACCCCATACACCAGTTGGTTGAGTATCGTCCCATACACCAAAATGGTTGTGGGTTTGATTCCCATTCAGGGCACACAGCTAGGTTGTAGATTTGATTCTCAGTCAGGACCCGTATAAGAGGCAGCTGACTGATGTTTCTCTCAAACATCAATGTTTCTCTTTCTCTTTCTCTTTCTCTTTCTCTTTCTCTTTCTCTCTCTCTCTCTCTCTCTCTCTCTCTCTCTCTCTCTCTCTCTCTCTCTCTCTCTCTCTCTCTCTCTCTCTCTCTCTCTCTCTCTCTCTCTCTCTCTCTCTCTCTCTCTCTGCCTTTCTCTAAAATCAATGAAAAATATCCTCAGGTGAAGATTAAATAAATAAATAAATAAATAAATAAATAAATAAATACTAGTTGGCACAGTCCATTACCATTGCAAGAAAACTCCCTTAGTATATAAAAAATATCCAGACAAATAACAAAATCTTTGTACGTTAAGGATAATAGGTTACATTGACAAATTAAACTAATTTATCTCTTCTAATCTAAAATGATAGAAAGCAATACTTTCTTATCATATAACTAGGGGCCCGGTGCACAAAAATTTGTGCACTTGGGGGGGTCCCTCAGCCCGGCCTGTGCCTTCTCGCAGTCTGGGATCCCTCGGGGGATGTCCACCTGCTGATGTGCCTGGCCAGCCTGGGTGAGGGGTTGAAGGCCGTTTTCAAGCTACTCACAGCCCCTTCAGGGTTTGGGTCCCTACTGGGGTGCCTGGGCAGCCTGGATGAGGGGCTGCGGGCTATTTGCAGGCTGGCCACAGCTCCCATTGACCCAAGGTCCCAGCAAGACTGGCTGGAAGCAGGTTTCAGGGGTTTATTTATCTTCTATAATTGAAACGTTGTTGCCTTGAGCAGAGGCCAAAGCCAGCCTAGGCAGGCAACGAAGAAGCCTCCTTTTACTTTAGCTCTGTGACTTCTATAATTGAAACTTTGTTGCTTTGAGCCAGCTGAGGCAGGCAGTTTCCTCCAAACAGAAGCCTCCTGTTTGCTCTATCTCTGTGGCTGCTGGCCACCATCTTGGCTGGGTTAATTTGCATACAGTTGCTCTGATTGGCTGGTGGGCATGGCTTGGCTGGTGGGCGTGGCTTAGGTGTCTCAGGGTGGTGGTTAATTTGCATATTACTCTGTTATTAGATTAGATAGGATTAAGTGTATCTTTATATATATACTAGAGACCCGCTGCACAAAGATTCGTGCAGGAATGGGCCTTCCTTCCCCTGACTGCTGGCACCACCTTGACTCCAACCAGGAGCCGCCTTTCTGCCTTCCCACACTGCCCAGAGGCCCAGAGTAGCTGGGGTGGTGCAGAACGCCTGCGTTACTGTCATGGTGACAATGCAAGCGTCCGCCCCACCCGCCCCTGCCTATGCAAATTAACCTGCCATCTTTATTGGGTTAATTTGCATACTCACTCCTGATTGGCTAGTGGGCATTGTGAAGGTATGGTCAGTTTGCATCTTTCTCTTTTATTAGTGTAGATTGACTTCAGAGAGAGAGATAGAAACACTAATGAGAGAGAATCATTCATCAGCTGCCTCCTGCACGCCCTCCACTGGGGATCGAGCCTGCAACCTGGGCATGTGCCCTGACCAAGAATCGAACCGACCTCCTGGTTTATAGGTCGATGCTCAACCACTGAGCCACGCTAGCTGGGCAAATGTATCTTTAATGTACTCTCCTTCTTCAATATAGCTTATCTTTGAGGTTCTGCTAAATTTTAGTTGCCATAACAACCTGAGTAAACCTTTATTGCTTCAGACATCTGTAGCTATTTTTAAATGCAACAGCTGGATCTGTCCAGCTAACTTTCTTCTGTAAGACACTTAAGCAGTTTTCATTTGCTCTGAATAAGCTTGAGGAAAATGTCAGGGACCATTAAAAGTAAAACTATAAACATATAGAATAAATCAGAAAATGGAAAATTACTGCATTTTCATTGGAGTATTTCCTGAAGAAATATGTTAATGCAAAGCTTTCTAAATTTTCAAACATTTTCTGAATTGAAATACACTTAGATATGTTAAATGATTTTCTTCTCTCTGTAATTAAGAATTGCAAGATAATACACAAATAAGTAAACACCAGCATTTACATAAAACAACATTTATCGGCAGTTAAGGCAACATAAATGAATTTAGAAAAACAGCGTAACTGAATCCTTTTTCTTTTCAAAATGATTGTAATGGACCCATTAAAATTACTAATAATAATTAGGCTGGAGAAATGTCTATATTCACTGATACGAGTTTTTTAGTACACATGATTTAAAAATAAAACGTTTATACTGTAGCATGTAGCAGTTGATTAGAAGCTACTGAGAGAGGATCTGTGCCCATGTTAGAGTTTTAGAAAGTGTTAGCTAATAGATCACCCAAATTAAGACTACTATAGTTAGGATAGCCTATGTTTTTACCCACACAAAAAAAAGTTTTAAATTATGTATAAATAAATTTATTGACTGATAATCATTACATACATTTTTAGTCTGGATTGAGATTTTCATCTATGTGCTCATCTCCTTTCAACCCTCTTTCCCTAACTATAATTCATGTTTTAAAAGCATACATACAGGGATGGACAAAAGTAGTTATAGTTGTGAGTACACAAAACACAGTTTATTCTTGTATTGTTATTTGTTATAATTGTTGTATTTTCCACACAAACAACTGTAAATTTACTTTTGCCAACTTCTGTAATATCTTGTACATCAGTATATTTGGGAATAATCTATTAATATGTATGAAACTTATTATTTCACACCTTGTTTACATTTAATCTAATATATGCTAAATTTTCTAATAATTGCCTTGTAGTAATTAAATAAAGTACAAAAGACTATTTCCTAAGGAAATAAGTTAAGAACCAAACAACAGGCAATCCAAATAGCAGTGGCAATGTTATTTCCAAATTTCAAAGGATTGTCTATAGATGCATAAAAACCATTCTCCTATATTCATTACTATTCTATTTTGATATAAAGCATATTCAATTATTAAATGAGGTCTTTTCCCTTTTACCTAAATCTTCAAAGAATAGCATTATCACAACCCTAAGAAACCATTCCTGTGCCTGGAATTTCAAGTAAGTCTGTCTTTCATACAAGTACCCACATGATTATTTTCCCATTACTATTATTTCCTTTCCTGCCCATTCCAAATTCCTTGAACAATTTATCAGAAATGATTACATGACAGTAATATGCCCATTTCAGCTTCTCTTCAACTGGATACAATTTTTCTTGTGTAACAGAAATGAGGCTAAGAATTTACTTTTATATTTACAGTTTAAAAAGTGCTCACATAGCCCTGACCAGTTTGGCTCAGTGGATAGATCATCGGCCTGCAGACTGAAAGGTCCCAGGTTCGATTCTGGTCAACGGCATGTACCTTGGCTGCAGGCACATCCCCAGTATGGGGTGTGCAAGAGGCAGCTGATCGATGTTTCTCTCTCATCGATGTTTCTAACTCTCTATCCCTCTCCCTTCTTCTCTGTAAAAAAATCAATAAAATAAAAAATATATATATACACACACACACATATATACACATACATATATATAAATATATAAAGTGCTCACATAAAACTATATTAAAGTGCTCACATAAAACTATATTATCTGATTATCTGATGGACATATAATGCTTTGACATAAGAGAGATATTATTATTAACTTGAAAATCAGAAAAAAAATAGGCTAGAAGGGTTTGCTATAGGTCAAACAAGAAAAGCAATAATAATCAGAACTCAGCTCTCCTGACAAACTCTTTTCACAACACTCTGCTGCCTCACAATTTTGTAACTGACAAGAAGGAAAAAGTGGGGCAACTAACTATGGCAGCCTGCAGTTGTTACAGACCCTGAACAACACAATCAATTACAATCTACATTCTCCAACAGCAAGTCCTGGCAATATGGCACATCTGTCTGATATCATAGCTTTCATTATCAACCATAGGCTTAAATTTATGTTTGTTATAATTATAATCCCCCCCAAAAAAAGCACATCATATTCCATAAAAGAACCATGGATTAGATACAAATTTTTGCATTTCCAAGTCATGGCCAATTAGTGCTTAAAATATGAATTATTTTAATTCAAAGAACAAGTTTACAAATGCCTATGGAATACACCTTTAGGAATGTGTACACTCTGTTTTTAGGAAACACTTAAGCCTAGTATAAAGCCAGAACAGAAATGGGATATAAACTGGCTCCATCTTTGATATTCTTCCTACCAGATAACAATGTAACAAACATCTATAAGTTGTTCTAACCGAAATTATTAGTTAAACCCATAATAAAATCAGAAAATGGTTCATATTCTCTCTTTATTTGAAGACAGAGATTTGGGATTCTCTTTTCAAAGAGAATATTTCTCAACTCTACTTTTAAATAACCTACACTGCTGCTCATGTTTTATAATGCCTGCGTTTATTTACATATTTATCTCATTCGGTACCATGTTTCAGTGCCTTCCTTCTTTTTTTTTTTTTTAATTAAAGGTCATGTTTACTAATCTAGCACCATAATTCCAGTCTAAGGACCTGCCAAGCTGCTAGGAGGAAGGGAAGAGGCGAGGATGTTGGGGAAGTAAGCACAGTTCTTAATTTGTGGCTCCATTTGTGCTCGAAGCAAAGGCTGAGACTGGACAGAAGACAAAAGCTTTGGTTCAGATGTAAAGGAGGCCCTGGAGAACAGTAGAGTCAGGATTTCCTGAAGCCAGTGCTGGAGTTGGTCTCATGAACTAGAGGGTTTCTTCTTGGCATCCATGTCCTTTTTAATTTCTTCAAGTTTTTTAGCTAGGTTTGGCATGTCATAATTTTGAGCCAGATACATTCCATCCAGGTTGCGAAAAGTAAATCCAATCAGGAACTGGAGCATGATGTCCATGCCTTCCTTCTTTTATCTATTTTCCACTTATTTGCTGTTGTTACTAATTCACGTCCATTATTATACTAGAGGCCTAGTGCATGAATTTGTGCATGGGGGGGGGGGTTCCTTGGGGTGGTCTGCAGGAATCGGGCTGAAACTGGCAGTCCAATGCCGCCTGCTGCTTCTGCCTGCCACTCCCACTCATCCCAGCCCCACTGCACTTGCCGTTGGCTAGCACCCAGTCAGTCCTGATTGGGAGAGGCTCGCGTCGCTATAGCTGCATTCACCAGCCATGAGCCCTGCATCTGGTGCCCATCCTGAGAGGAGTAGGGAGCGGCCAGGATGAGATCAGCCCTCCAGAAAGGCAGGGAGGCACCCTTGTTGACCCAGGATCTGGATCCATCCTGTTGATGTTTGCACCCGTTGTTGGGAGCCACCTGGCGGCCGCTTTTGTATCATTTCTTCCTTGCGGAGCATCTAGGGAGAAGTGGCTGCGGGGTGCACGAGTCCAACTTCCAGAAAGCCAGCAGCGCTGTCAAGATTGTGCTGGCAGCTCCAGTCTATTGGTGCCTGGCCTGTTCTACCAAGATTGGACCCATAGGACTACTGAGGGAGTGAGTGGCTGCCACAGGGCTGGTGGGTCACCAGGATGGGTCCTGGGATGGATGGGTCAGCTGAGTGGCACTTCCGCTGTAGGAGCGCATGGCCCACCAGGGGGCAGCTCCTGTGTTGAGCATCTGCCCCCAGGTGGTCAGTCATTCAGTCACTTAGGCTTTTATATACATAGATAGGTAGATCTTTCTTTTTTTTTTTTTCTTTTTTTTTTTTTTTAAATATATCTTTATTAATCTCAGAGAGGAAGGGAGAGGGAAAGAGAGAGAGAGAAACATCAATGATGAGCGAGAATCACTGATTGGCCTCCTGCAGGTCCCCTACTGGGGACCAAGCCCACAACCTGGGCATGTGCCCTTGACCGGAATCGAACCTGGGACCTTCCGGTCCACAAGCTGATGCTCTATCCACTGAGCCAAACCAGCTAGGGCTAGATCTTTCTTTTTATTACTCTTCAATAAGCTTCATCTCTACCTGGGCTATCTTTGTCTTCTGCTTGCCAGCCTCCTTCCTGACACTGCCACCTCAATTCCCACTTAAAACCTTGCCTTCTTCAACAACTTATGCTTTAAAATGATCTCTCTTACTTTTCCCTTGATCTCCTTTCAAAATCTCATTACCTTGATGCATCTCAGTTAATTACTAGAAAAGCTAGCTGATTAAACTAGTTCACATTAAAAGGTACATAACTCAATAGCTGGTGTCATTTCAGACAGAATGGGAGAGAAACTGGGAAACAACAATTTTCATACAATTCACCTCAACCCCCTCCTTGCTTCTAGCAACAAATAATGAAGTTAATAAATCCAGCCCAGACAGTGTTGCTCAGTGGTTGAGCATCAACTTATGAACCAGTTTGATTTCAATCAAGGCACATGCCTGGGTTGTGTTGTGGGCTCAATTCTGGGAGTGGGGGAAGAGGGGTGTGGAGGAGGCAGCCAATCAATGATTCTCTCTCATTATTGATTTTTTTCCCCCTCTCTCTCCCTCTCCCTTCCTCTCTGAAATCAATAAAATATATATATTTTAAAGTTAGTAAGCCCAGGAAAATCCTTTCACTAATCTATCCACTCATAAAAATAAGTACTTTTCATTATTGAAGAGAACCTTAATACTATTCTAATTTCATCACTTCTACTAGTTTCTTGAGGCCCTCATATCTGCTCTTCAACGGAGAGATTCCATTTCTATTATATTGGGAAAGTATCTGCCCTGCCCTAAGCTAAGTTAAATCAAACATCTAAAGTGTATATATCTTGCCCTAACCGGTTTGGCTCAGTGGATAGAACGTTGGCCTGCAGACTCAAGGATCCCAAGTTTGATTCCGGTAGAGGGCATGTACCTTGGTTGTGAGCACATCCTCAGTGAGGAATGTGAAGGAGGCAGCTAATCAATGTTTCTCTCTCATCGATGTTTTTAACTCTCTATCCTTCTCACTTCCTCTCTGTAAAAAATCAATAAATATATATTAATAAATAAATAAATAAAGTGTATATATCTAAATGAAAATGTGTGATTATTCTGGTCTCTCAGTGGCATCCACTGAAAAAGGGGCTTGAATGTAGGAAGCTTTTAATTAAAATCAAACAGCTTCTTTTTGGTTTTGCTTCATGGTTACAACATTGGTCCATACACTGGAGCATTGAGAGTTCGATTCCTGATCAAGGGCACATATCTGGGTTTCAGGTTCAATCCCGGGCCCTAGGGGTGAGTGCAGTAGGCAACCAACTGATGCATCTCTTTCACATCAATGTTTCTCTCTCTCTCCCTCTCCCTCCTTTCATCTCTCTATAAAAATCAATGGGGAAAAAATATCCTCAGGATTAACAATGAGAGAAAGTGCATGTTCTCCCCACCCCTTCTGGATATCTCCAGAACATGTGCTTCTTCTCAATTATTTATTTCAGAGAAGAAATAGTTAGAAGGGTAGTTTATATTTTCCTACTGAGAATTCTGAAGTTAAGGGCAAAGGCTTAAGTAATTTACCCAAGAATTCAATGGTAATAACTTTAAAAGGGAAGACGCGAAAGTGTATGTACTCCATTCATTATCTAACATATACTAGTACTAAGCTAGGATATTTCTGTGCTGTAAGAAATATTTCTGATAGCTCACATAATTTATTCCTTAAAACAACCTATGTCACATAACTGCACACAGTTCAAGGGTGTACCATTCATATTCTGGTCTATGTTGGTGGCAAGCCAACAGGCCCAACACCTATTTTTATAAGTAAAATTTATTAGAATATAACTACACCCATTTGTTTACATATTATCTATGGCTGTTTTTATGCTACAGCAGTAAGGCTGAACAGCTGTGACTGATACTTTATGGCCTGCAAAGCCTAAAATATTTATTATCTTGCCATTACAGGAAAAAAGAAAGCCTGCCCCTTGTTTAGGTGAATGTCATCCCTGGAATAATGCACTACAGAGGCTACACAGCAGCCCTGAAACAATCTACTGAAGGAGGTATTAATAGATGAGAAAACTAATACTCAGTAATATTAAGTAGTATGTCATGCAGATTTTAAGTGACAAAGTCAACTTTCAAATCCAGATCTTTCCACTAAATCACACAAGACCATGTCATTGGAGGCAGTAATAACACCTCCCACAGCTGTTCTTATAAGCCTTAAAATGTACATGAAAATATTTGAAAAATAGTTGTTGTTATTAATATTAGAGTAAAAATCGAACACTTACATAGTTTTGCCTTATATTCATTCTTCTTTATCCTTTCACAAAATTAGAGCTTTCATCATGCATGCCTCCATATTTACCAATCCCTCAAAAAATAAGTAATTCACACTCCTATTCCCAAAATCATCACTCTATCCAAATGCTCCTCCTTTTCTAGAATCAACTTAAATGCCACATTCTTAGTGACATCTTCTCTGATTTTCTAATCAATCTTCATGCTCTTTCCTATGTTCCCCTACAGTATGTTACTGTGAAGCCTTTAGCATCCATTTCTTACTATTTTCTGGTCTATTTCCCCTGCCGTATTTTACATTATTTAAGAGACTATTTCTTGTTCATTCTTATATCCAGCCCAACCACCCCTGAGTGTCTATCAAAGTTCTTTATCTAATCTAATAAAAGAGTAATATGCAAATTAATCATCACCCTGAGACACCCAAGCCATGCCCATCAGCCAAGCCACGCCCACCAGCCAATCAGAGTGGCTGTATGCAAATTAACCCAGCCAGGATGGCGGCTGGCAGCCATGAAGCTAGAGCAAACAGGAGGCTTCCGTTGCACCAGCGATGGAGTTGAAACTGCCTGCCTAGGCCAGCTGGGCCTTTGCTCAAGGCAACAATGTTTCAATTATAGAAGCCACAGAGCTGAAGCAAACAGGAGGCTTTGTTGCCTGATTAAGCCTCTGCTCGAGGCAACAAAGTTTCAATTATAGAAGATAAATAAACCCCAGAAACCTGATTCCAGCCAGCCTCACTGGGACATTGAGTCAATGGGAGCTGTGGGCAGACTGAAAAGGCCCTCAGCCCTTCACCCAGGCTGTCCACACCCCATGGGGTGAGGGTTCCCACTGGGGGGCTTGGCCAGACTGCAAACAGTCATCAGCCCCTTACCCAGGCTGCCCAGGTACGCCAGCAGGTGGACATCTCCCGAGGGGGTCCCAGACTGTGAGAAGGCACAGGCTGGGCTGCGGGGAACCCCCCCCCCCAAGTGCATAAATTTTTGTGCACTGGGCCCCTAGTATATTATAAATATACAATGAATTGTACTCCCTGACATTGTACACCTAGCTCCGCTCTATGATCCAATCTGTTGCTTATCACACCAAGCTAGGTTGCCTCCAGATCATCTGTCCACTGCTCAAAGACAAGAGGAAAGCTATAAAACTCTTCTAAATAAAATATGCATGGACATTTCAGTTTTTAAATGTTCAGTATAATGTTCAATACTTTAAATGTGAACTCCTCTCTATAATTCAGTAATTTTTCTTGAAAAGATTAATGATTGTATCAGGTTTACCAATAGAATTTATTTCCTCATTTAATCTTTAAACCAAATTGTTCATACTCAAATCCTCTCACAATAAACACAATGTTCCAACTTAGATGTTGGCGGCAGAATGTGTTCACATATGAACAACCCCTACTATTCTGGCAAGAATTAAAGGATTAGCTAAATACAGTAGTCTCCTATATCTATTTTCACTGAGATAAGGAACAATTTGTATATATTAAAAAGCAAAAGGCCCAGAAAGACATCTTAGGATTTTTCCACAACTATAGAAGTCCTCAATAAATCAACTTAAATTGGGCTTTTCTCCACCATGTGCACAATTTTTCTATGACAAAGAAATTCCAAGATATGAGGTTTTCAAGAGAAAGAAGCTTTAAAAAAATCCCATTATACAAACTAGCCAAGACAAAACTATTTTGAATAAGATAGAGATTTATATGGTCCTGGTTTGACAAAATGAGGAGCGAGATACATAAACAAAATAGAAGTCTCTGCCATTAAAGAGCTTGGGTTTTCTTTGGGGGAGAAAAAATAAACACATGAAATAACTTGAGAATAATAATGAACATCATATCTTATAGGCAGTGATTCAAAATATCCTCTCACATCACTGCTATATCACAAATTATTATAACTACTTCCCTAAAAAAACCATGCAACATTATTTGATCCTTAATATTGAGCCATAGAAACTGAAGGGAAAAAGGAAATTATTTTTCACTTATCATGAATTGTATTCCACTTGCTTCTAAAAGGACCTGAGGAACCCTGAAGAGTAAATCTGTGCCATTTATGGTTAAAACAAAATATATCCCCTCAAAACAACGTAGAAAAATAATGGAATTACCTGAGGTGAGCAGATTACATTTGGACTAAAAATATGAAACTTCACAATCTCCTACCATTTTCTTACAACATAATGTAAAACTAATATCAATCATATATTTTGCTATGAATTTGGCATCATAAACATGCTGCGAAGACTATATTAGAGATCTTCATTTTTAGGGTTTAGAGACTAAAAAAAATAAATAAAATTCTAAGACATTTGTCCTGCCTTTATCTTTAGTCCCTCGTCTTTTAATGACAAAGGATAACAATGGTAATGAATAAGGTCTTATATATATTTTTCTTCTCCAGCTAATGATATGAACTGCAAAAATAAAACTGTACTATTAGAGGAACAGCACGAATTTGTTCAGTTTATACCTGCTAACCAATAAGTAGCATCTTATAGAAACTAGTAAAACAGAACACTTCATAGTCACATAGAGATGCCTGCAGTTTAAGGTAACAGTTAACACACACAAAACAATTTCTCCATTTTTTCCTGGTAATTTTATTCTGATTTCACAGTGTATGAAAATAGTAAGAGATTTTTAAAATGTGTAAGACAATTTAAACACCAAAAATAAATTCTAAAATTTATATTTCAAAAGACAGAGTCCTATTTTATATTGCTATAGACACATTATTTGTACTATTTTTTCCTAGCTAATGAAAAAATTTCTTATCTTCCATTTTAGGCAAATAAATACTAATTTACACTGGTAAAACCCCTATAACATGTCACATAAAAATACTAACTAAACTATGAAAATTATCTTAGATAAAGGTAAATTCAAAATCACAAAACAGCCTGGCCAATGTTGCTCAGTGGTTGAACACTGACCCATGCATTGAGAGGTCACTGGTTCACCGGTCAGGGTACATGTTGGGGTTGTGGGCTTGATCCCCAGCAGGAAGCATGCAGGAGGCAGCAGACCAAAGCTGATGTTTCTCTCTCATTGATGTTTCTCTGTCTCTCTCCCTTTCAAATCAATAAAAACATTTTTTTTAAATCACAAAATATATGAAGCAAGCCACTGGGATTAAGGGCCAGCAGAAGTACTAAACATGAGACTCAGACCTACAAAGACGGTGGAATTACTTGCTACAGAGTAACTTTTAAAGAAACAAGATTTTATTCAATGAGCAGACTGATTTGAAAAGGAACCAAATATAATATCTAGAAACAACATACAATAATTAAAATTAGAAATTTGGTGGATAGGTTAAATATCAGGGCAGATGAACCAGAGGAGAGAATCCATAGTTTGAACTAGAAGAGAGATCTAAAGAATTTCCTAAGATGCAAAATCTAATAAAAGAGAAATATGCAAATTAACCCTCACTCTGTTACACCTAAGCCACGCCCACCACCCAAGCCAAGCTCACCAGCCAATCAGAGCGATGATGTGCAAATTAACCCAGCCAAGGTGGCAGTTAAATTTGCATACACAGGCAAGTGAAGACTAAAGACAGCATAGAAGGAAGCCAAGTGCTGCAGAGGGAGCCAAGCAGTGGAGAAGGGAATGGAGCCGAGGCAGCAGAGACGGTGAAGAAGGCAGGGAGAAGGGAGGGAGGGAACTGAGGCAGCAGAGACAGAGGGAGCTGAGGCGGCAGAGACGGGAGTCGAGGCGGGCTTTGCTCTCTTCTCTGCTTCACTCTGGCTCAGGAAGCCCTATTCTTGCAGGAATCTTTCTGCAACAGACCACTAATTAAGACATAAAAGAGATGATGTTAACAGAAAAGAAGGAAAGAGTAAAAATTTTTAATAAATTAAATAGAGTTCCAGAAGAAGAAAACAGAAAGAATAATCAAGAGGCAATATTTAAAGAAACAATAGTTAAAGACTTTTTTGAGCTTGAAGAAAATCATAGATTCTCAGATTCAGGAAGCCCAACAAATCATGAGCATCTATCCTATATAATAAAGAGGGAATATGCAAATTGACTGTCACTCCGGTCAATTTGCACCCACAGCTGAGGCTAAGTTCCCATAATGAGCCTTAAGGAGCAATCAGCAGAGACCTGAGGCTGCACGCCCACCCACCTCCTGCATGGGACTTGATAGGGCACCTCAGGTCTGCCTTCCACCCCCAGGGCTTGACAGGAGACCTCAGGCTGCTCCTCCCGCCCTGGCACCAGGACAGAGGAACTCAGGCTGCACCCTCTTCCCTGGTGCCAGGCTACTCCTCAGGCTATGCCCCCCGTCCTGATCCCAGGCCAGGGGACCTGAGGCTGTGCCCCCACCCAGCGGGCCTTAATAGGGGCCCTCAAGGTGGGCCCTCTGCCCTGGTGCTGGGCCAGGGGGCCTCAGGCCATGCCCCCCCACCCCAGCACCAGGCCAGGGGACCTCAGGCTGTGCCCCCTGCCCTGGCACCCAGGGGACCTGAGGCTGCACCCCCACCTGGCAGGGCTTGACAGGGTGGGACTGGCCAGGTCTGGATCTAGCCCAATGAAGTGGGGCTGTCCAGGTTTGGGCCTCGAGCGATTTTGAGGTGCACGTGGGTGGTTGAAGACTTGACTCTGGGTTCCATGGTGCACCTCAGACTCTGACAGGAGGAAGATTTTCATATATGTTTTATTAATTTTCTTTAATCTCTGACATTTCTATTATAGAGAAAGGGCAAACAGCAATATTAAAATATTTTCTCTAATTAATCCCTTTTTAATGTGCACGAATTTCACGCACTGGGCCATTAGAGTGTGTGTATGTGTGTGTGTGTGTGTGTGTGTATAAGCCCAGTGACTGGAACAATGGAATGACCAGGACGACTGGAATGAACAGTGGCTATAACGCATACTGCAGCAGCCAATCAGTCTGATCTTGGCCCCAATCAGCACCCCCGTGGCCAGCCTGGCCCCCGATTAGCTCCCAACACCCTGATTGGGGGAGGGGCTGGCCACCAACCGCCCATGGCCCCTCTCCCTACCAGCCCAACCTGATGAGCCCCAATTGGGGCAGCCAGCAGAACCCCACCTATGAACGAATTTGTTCATTGAGCTTCTAGTAGTTAATAAAAAGAAAACCACCTTAAATGTTGTTGTGAAACCGGAATACACCAAATGCAAAAAAAAATATTTTAGAGTCCAGCCCTAACCGGTTTGGCTCAATGGATGGAGTGTCGGCCTATGGACTCAAGGGTCCCAGGTTCGATTTCAGCCAAGGGCATGTACCTTGGTTGCGGGCACATACCCAGTGGGGAGTGTGCAGGAGGCAGCTGATCAATGTTTCTCTCTCATCGCTGTTTCTAACTCTCTATCCCTCTCCCTTCCTTTCTGTAAAAAATCAATAAAACATATTTTAAAAAAAAGAGAGAGAGAAAAGACAGATACCTGATAAACAGACAACTGATTTCTCAATAGCAACAATAAAACTCAGAAGACAAATGAATAATAACTAAAAAAGAGCTAAAAGGAAATAACTATCAACCTGGAGTTGAAATACATAGAAAAATAATGTTTGAAGTGTGGAAGCAAACAATAACATATTTAAACAAACAAAAGACTGTCTTTAACTGAACTTCTAAAATTCTAAAGAATGTACTTTAGGAAGAAGGAAATCTCAAAAAAAATAAGAAGAGAACTCCCATAAGATCCAGCAATTCCACTTCTGGGCATTTATTTAAATGAAATGAAAACACTACTCAAAAAGCTATGGACCCCCATGTTCATTGCAACATGATATACAATAGCCAAGACAAGGCAGTAACTTGAGTGTCCACTGATGGGTGAATAACTAAAGAAAATGTGGTACATACCCAACACAATATTATTCAGTCACACACAAAAAGGACATCTTGCCATTTGTGACAATATGAATGGCTCTTGAAGGCGTTGTGCTAAGTGAAATAAGTCTAACAAATAACATCATCTCACATATATGTTCAATCTAAAAAAACAAAACAAACTCATAGATAGACTGATGGTAGCCAAAGGCAGGGGTGGGAGGTGGGCAAAATGGGTAAAGAGAGCCAAAAGGTACAAATTTCCAGTTATAAAATTAAGTCATGGGATGTAATGTACAGCATGGTGACTATTGTACATTTTATTTATTTTTTCCTCACCCGAGGATATTTTTCCATTGATTTTTAGAAAGGGAGTAGAAGAGGGAAAGACACAGAGAAGTATTAATGTGAGAGAAACACATCGATTGATTGCCTCCTGCATGTGCCCTGACCAGGACCCGGGTAGGGGAGGAGCCTGCAACCAAGTATCGCACCCAGGACCCTTCAGTCCATAGGCAGAGGCTCCATCCACTGAGCCAAACCGGTTAGGGCTATTGTACATTTTAAAGTGGTTAAAAGAGTAGATCTAAAGAGTTCTCATCATAAGGAAAAATATCTTTAATTACATGTGCTGATGGATGTTAATCAGACTTTTTGTGTTGATCATTTTGTGATGTATATACAAATATCTAATAATTATGTTGTATGTTATATGTCAATTACATTACAATTTTTAAAAAAACCTGGCTATTTCAAAATAGTGTGATACATGCTGTATAGAACACCCACAATCTTGGGTTGTAGAAGTAGGGGGGTCAGGGTGACAATAGTCAGGGAAGAGATCCTAAGGACATCTAACTCAAGTCTGAGAACTGGGTTACGTGATAAATTGAGAGTATGAGATTAGATAAACTATAATACTTATTAAGTATCTGAAACAGGCATCAGGGTTCTTATGTGTCAAGTCTGGAGAAGGTAATAGGTTAGGACCTTAAGTACTATGCAAAAGATCACATCCAGAAGTCCTGTAAGTAGAAAGTATAGTCCTGGCCCGTTTGGCTCAATGGATAGTGAGTCGGCCTGCAGACTCAAGGGTCCCGGGTTCAGAGAGACAGCAAGATGGCGGCATAAGGTAAACACCATAAATGCAGCCGTGAACAACTATTTCAGAAAAACCACGAAAAGAACACACGGACACCACTCGCACCCACAGGAAGGCTGGCTGAGTGAAAATCCTACAACTAGAAAAGAGTCTGAGACTCAAAGGAGCGGCGGAAGCAAAGTACAGAGGTACGGAGGCGCGCGCACGGGGCTCGGGGAAAGGGCTGGTGCCGGGGGTCGCGGTTCTTTTCCAAAACGGAGAGAGCCACAAGTTCCCAGGGGCTCTGAACTCCAGTTCCAGGCGAGTTTCTGAGGACCCAGACAGCCGGATAAGGGGGACTGACTGGCACCAGGAGGAAATCCAAAGCGGGTTTCTCTCAGCGTTGTTTGCAGCAATTACCGCGGGACACAGAGACCTGGTGTCTCTCAGTGCAGGGCTGAGAAGCGCCATAGCTATTTGCTTCACCCTGCCCTGCAAACTCCCCGAGGCCCCGCCCCTCCCAAGCTGAGTCAGAGGCTTTTGCATATAAAAGACTGAGTAGCCTAAGGCAAAGGCTAACTCAACACCTCCTTAAAGATACAGGAGCCAGCCCCACCCAGTGGCCAGAGTGGGACTAACCTAAACAAAACGGATCCACAAGGAACACACTCGGGGCAGATGCAGTGAGCATAAAAGCCCCACTGAAACAACTCTTGCCCCATAAGGGTGTCTCCAGCACAGAAGTTCTCCCACTGTAAACACAGCTGACTCTCATAACCAAGTGGCTTAGAGGTTAATCCCTCGCAGTGAGCGCCTAACTCAGAAAGGGAAGCAGCCAAAATGCGGAGACAAAGAAATGGGTCACAAGTGACAGAAATGAAGGAAAGAAAACGACAGGATATAGAGTTCAAAACCACGGTTATTAGGTTTTTCAAGAAATTTCTAGAGACTGCCGATAAATTTAGTGAGACCGCCGATAAATTTAGTCAGCTCCTCAATGAATCTAATGAGACCCTCAAGGATATGATAAAGGGCCAACTAGAAATTAAGCGTACACTGACTGAAATAAAGAATATTAT
>PVJC01031303.1:0-20649 GCA_004026665.1 Murina feae | reverse complement strand
AGAAATGGACTTCCAAGTCCAGGAAGCACAGAGAACTCCAAACAAAAGGAACCGAAGAAGGACCACACCAAGACACATCATTATTAAAATGCCAAGAGCAAAAGACAAAGAGAGAATCTTAAAAGCTGCAAGAGAAAAGCAGTTAGTTACCTACAAGGGGGCACCCATACGACTGTCAGCTGATTTTTCAACAGAAACTTTGCAGGCCAGAAGGGAGTGGCAATAAATATTCAAAGTGATGAACAGCAAGAACCTACAACCAAAATTACTTTACCCAGCAAGGCTATCATTCAGAATTGAAGGTCAGATAAAGAGCTTCACAGACAAGAAAAAGCTAAAGGAGTTCATCACCACCCAACCAATATTATATGAAATGCTGAAAGGTATCCTTTGAGAAGAGGATGAAGAAAAAGTAAAAATAAAAATTATGAACAACAAATACATATCTTTCAACAAGTGAACCTAAAAATCAAGTGAATAAAAAATCTGATGAACAGAATGAACTGGTTATTAGAATAGAATCAGAGGCATAGAAAGGGAGTGGACTGACAATTTTCGGGGGTAAAGGGTGTTGGGAATGTGGGAAGAGAATGGACAATGATCATACACCTATGGATGAAGACAGTGTGGGGGGGGGGAGACAGAGGGTGGGGTGGGAAATGGGAGGAGAGGAGCTTTGGGGGAAAATAGAGGAACAACTGTAATAATTTGAACAATAAAGATAAATAAATTAAAAAAAAAAAGAAAAGAGAGATAGAGGAAGATACAAACAAGTGGAAGCATATACCGTGTTCATGGATTAGAATTTATATCATTAAAATGTCCATACTACTTAAAAAAATCTAAAGATTCAATGTAATCCCTATTAAAATACCAATAGCATATTTCACAGATCTAGAACAAATACTCCAAACATTTATATGGAACCAAAAAAGACCCAAATAGCCACAGCAATCTTGAGAAAGAAGAACAAAGTTGGAGGTATCCCAATACTGGATATCAAACTCTACTACTAAGCCATTGTAATAAAAACATCCTGGTACTGGCACAAGATCAGGCTACAGACCAACGTAACAGAAAAGAGACCCCAGAAATTGACCTATGCCATTATGGTCAATAATATTTGACAAAGGAGGCAAGAACATACAATGGAGTAAAGACAGTTTCTTCAATAGTAGTTTTAGGAAAATTGGGCAGATAGATGCAAAGCAATGAAACTGGACCACTACACCATACACAATAATAAACTCAAAATGGATAAAAGATTTAAACGTAAGGTGAGAAACTATAAATATCCTAAAAAACAACAACCCAAAAACCCCACACAGACAGTATGATCTCAAGCATTTCACGGGATCAGGTATTTTCACTGATACATCATCTCAGGAAAAAGAAACAAAGGAAAAAATGGACAAATGTGACTACATCAAACTAAAAAGCTTATAAGCAGCAGAAGAAACCTCAACAAAATGAGAAGGGAACCCACTGTATGGGAGAACATATTTGCCAATGATACATCTGATAAGGGATTAATTTCCAAAATATACAAAGAACTCATACAACTCCACAAAAGGAAGACGAACAATCCAATTAAAAAATGGGCAAAAGACCTGAATAGATACTTCTCCAAAGAGGACATACAGATAGATGGCCAATAGAAATATGAAAAATGTTCAATGTCACTAACCATCAGAGAGGTAAATTAAAACTACAATGAGGTATCACTTCACACCTGCCAGAATGGCTATCATCAATAAATCAACAAGCAACAAGTGCTGGTGAGGATGTGGGAAAAAGGGGACCCTCTTGCACTGCTGATGGGAATGCAGACTGGTGCAGCCACTGTGGAAAACAGTATGGAGTTTCTTCAAAAAATTAAGAATGAAACTGCCTTTTGATCTAGTAATCCCACCTCTGGGAATATATCATAAGAAATTCAAAAGACTAATCAGAAAGAATGTATGCACTCCTATGTTCAATGCAGCATCATTTACAATAGCTAAGCTCTGGAAACAGCCCAAGGACACATTAGTAGATGAGTGGATAAAAAAGCTGTGGTAATTTACACCATGGAATTCGATGCGGCTGTAAGAAAGAAGGATTTCTTACCCTTTGAGACAGCAGGATGGGCCTGGAGAATATTATGCTAAGCAAAATAAGCCAGGCAGAGAAAGCAAATATCACATGATTTCATGTATATGTGGAATCTAATGAACAAAATAAACTGGTGAACAAAATAGGTCCAGATGCATGCAAGCATGGAACAGACTGACATATCTCAGAGGGGTGAAAGGTGAAGGGTGGGGACGATGGGAAGAGATTAACCAAAGAACATACATACATATATGCATAGTTCATGGATATAGACAATAGTGTGCAGTGAGGTTAGGGAGGACAAAGGGGTGAGGATATGGGGGACTTCTGTAATGTCAACAATAAAAAAGGAAAAGAAAATGAAAGATATTTCATGTTCATGGAACTCAACATTGTTAAGATTTCAGTTTTCTCTAAATTGATTTATAAATTCAATGCAATATGATTCAAAATTCCAGCAGGATTATTTTGCATGTGGAAAATGACAAGCTGATTTTCAAATTTACAAAACAACAAAAAATAGAAAAAATGCGAAGGGCAGCTAAGATAATTTTGAAGAACAAAGAAGATTTATACTACAAAATAGGAACACTTATTACGAGCCACAGTTATAAAAATAGTGCATTATTGGCATAAGGATAGACAAAAAGACTAACGGAACATAATAATCAATTCAGAAACAGACGAACACACATACAGTCATATGATTTACAACCAAGGATATCACTGCCACTCTGTGGGAAAAGGTAGATCTTCTATACTAATAATAGAGGAATAAGCAAATTACAGGATGCTGTCACAGTAATAGTAATGACCAGTAGGCTGCCTGGGGTGACAAGGCCAGCAGGAGGGTTAGTGAGAGATGACCAAATGACTGAACAGCAGGCTGTGTGGGGTGACCAGGCCAGCAGGCAGGGAGCAGTTAGGGGTGATCCAGCCAGCAGGCAGAGGTGATTAGGGGTGATTAGGCTGGCGGGCGGTGGGGGGGGGATAGTTAGGGGCGATCAGGCAGGCAGGTGAGCAGTTAGGAGCCAACAGTCCTGGATTGTGATAGGGATGTCCGACTGCCAGTTTAGGCCCAATCCCTGGACCTAAACGAGCAGCTGGACATCCCCCAAGGGATGCCGATTGGAGAGGGTGCAGGCTGGGCTGAGGCCCCCTCCCCCCGAATTTCGTGCATGGGCCTCTAGTTTGAATAATAATGTAGGAACAGAAAAAAGAGAATCTTAACCTCTTCCTTTTGCCAATCAGTTTGAGGTGGATCACAAATATAAGCAAGATAGGTAAAATAATCAAGCTTCCAGAAAAATATATGAGACTATCTCCAGGCCATTGAAGTAGTTAAAGATTTCTTAAATGGGAGACAAAAGCACTATCCACATAAGAAAAACACTGTTAAGATCAGACTTTATTAAAATTAAGAATAACCATTTAACTAAAGGCATCATTAAGAAAGTGAATAAGCAAGCCAGAGATTAAGAGAAATTACTGGTAATACATACATATGACTAAGGACTCATATCCAGAATATATGAAGAATTCCTACCAAGCAATAAGAAAAAAGGCAACCAATTTTTTTTTAAATGGACAAAAGCTGCCCTGGCCGGGTGACTCAGTTGGTTAAAGCATCATCTTGTACACCAAAAGGTTGGAGGATTTGTTCCCTAGTTGGGGCGCGTAAAGAAGGCAACTGATTGATGTTTCTCACATCAATTTTTCTCTCCCCCTTCCTTCCTTTCTCTCTAAAATTAATAAAAACATATCCTCAGATGAAGATTTTTAAAAAAAGGCAAGACCTTAAATAGGCAATTCGCTAAGAAGATACCCAAATGGGCAATAAATATATGAAAATGTGTTCAGTATCATTATACATTAGGGAAATGTAAAAACATGAGATATTACTACATACCCAACAGAAAGGCAACCATTTAAATGACTAAAATTATCCAATGAGCAGAGAAGAGTTAACATCGCAGGTCTCAGACTGCTATCCTCAGAAAGGCCTGTTTGCAAAGCTGGCCCTTGGCTGGCATCTGGAAACTTGGATTTTGGTAGGGTCCCCACCATACTCAGAACTGATTAAAATGGCTCACTGTGCCTAAAGAATTTGTGCAAACAATATGGTTTATGCTACATACCTACTTTCCTTCTGGGAGTCTGAAATTTTGGTATATATTAGGCAGAGACTGTCTACACACAGGGCTTGGGTGCCAGGCCTCAATTAATGCCCTGAGCACTGAGCCTCTAACAAGTTTCCCTGGTAGACAACATTTTACATGTTGTCACAATTCGTTGTTGGAGGAATTAAGTGCATCCTGTGTGACAATACTGAGAGAGGACTCTTGGAAGCTTGTGCTTGATTTCCTCTGAACTTTGTCCCATGTGCCATTTCCTTTCGCAATTTTGCTTTATATACTTTTGCTGCAATAAATCATAGCCATGAGCATGTTTATATCGAAAGTCCAGGAGTCACACAAATCATTAACCCAGGCAAGAATTTGATCCCTGGTTGGGTATATGTGGGAGGCAAACAATTGATGTTTCTCTTTCACATCGATGTTTCTCTCTCTCTCCCTAAAACAGAAATCAATAAAAAAATAGTTTAAAACAATAACAACCCAACAAAAACTATTATTCTTCCTTAGGTGTTGAGTTGTTGCTGTTCTATTACTAATGGTTAAAAAGGCCTCAAACTAAAGGATTCTTACTTTTCTTTCCCCTCCATATTTTTGGATTGTTGTTTTCTTTTTAAATACCTGAGTACTCACTACTCAGTTTAAGAAATAATATATCACCTTATACATAATGAGCTACTATCTACTTAAATTTCAAAACATTTCTCAATTTGAGAAATGGCAGACCCAAAAGCCCCAATATTTTAGTATTTAGATTTCACATCTTAGATCTCCGAACATAAGACTGTTTAAAGAATTGTCCCAATCCAAAGCAATCGTTTACTAGAATGAAGTTATATAAACAACAAATTTTTTAAAACTTAAAACTTAATATGCCAGTCCATGCCCTACCTGGGTTACTGGAATGTAGAGAGGCTCCTCATTATGCAGCAATGTAAGGTTCCCATGCTGATAGAGTCGTCCTTCGGGTTTTAAATTTGCCATCTCCTTAAGTCCTCCTTTTTTACCACTCTCTTGTCCATTTCCCTTAAATTCTTCAGTATCACTTAGGCATTCAAAAAATTCTTCTTCGCTATCACTCCAAGAATCCCAAGATTTTCCCACCTCTCCCTTTTCCTTGTCCGTATCTTTTAGATTGTCTGGCCCCAGCTGGTCTCCAGGTCTTCCAGCATCCCCTGGATATGTATTAGTCATATTATCTGAAATACTTGTCTTTCTCTTCTCATCACGTGCCTTCTTTCTTTCAATACAACAATTTAACATCTTAAGAAAACAGAAATATGTATATATATATATATATATTTGAATTCATTACAGTAAAATAAAAATCAATCCACTGCTTGAATATTTAATTTTCATTCTCCACCCTTCCCCTACACCTTGTTGTGAATGACAGTGATTTTAAGTAACCTCCAGCAGCACAAAAACAATGGCCTATAATCCATACTTAAATTTAGCATCAGAAGTAAGCTCCAATTGAATCAAGATCACATTAAATACCGTCACTGAAAAATCTTTACCTGTAGTTTCTGATGTAGTAAACAGCATCTTAGATCTGGGGGGCCACTTGCTAATCTATGAAATAAAGCAGTGGGAAAAGGAAGATTAGTTTTAGTAAAATTGCTTCAGATATGCATAGTTTTTATACTACCACAAATTTCAGCCATATTGGTAAGAAATAAAAACTAGAGTTATGTAAGGAAGATAACTGAGATGGGGCAAATAAGATTAAAAGATTTAGAATTTACTTTATCCTCCTACACAAATCACCAATAGCAAGTACAACAGATATTTCAAAGCTGAAGAGTAAAGTAGTGATAGCACTTAAGCTAATAGAAACTTAAAATAAAAAGTCTCAAAATCCACCCAGGAAGTAGCTGGTATACAGTATTTCACACTATACAAAATAGATTAGACTATCTTTTTAGTTCTCTATTACTATAGTGAATTCTCAATATAAAAACCATCAATCTCCACTTCTCTTTTGCCTGGACTGCCTCTTAATTCTAAATTACTAAGTTCCCAGTAATCAGCTAAGCAGAAACTGGCAAATGACATAAGAGTAAACATTTCTGGATTAGTTACCATTTTATATAACTCATATCATGAGTCTCCTCCCTTAGAAAGGAAAGATGAGCGGTAATCAACATTTACGCTAACTAAACTCTGTGATTAAGTGAAATGTCAATATAAACTATACACACAAAAAAATTCACAGGTAATGTTTAATATCTGAACTTGTGAACTCTAAAGATGTTTTCCCTTCAACTATAAAAAATATATTTACTACATATAATTTAGAAAATGCAAATGTAGAAAGAACAAAATAAAAATACTATTTCACACCTAGGAAAACTACTGTTGACATTTGGCTATATTTCTTTCCACTTAGTTTGCTATACAATCCTATATAATAAAAGCCTAGGTGGCACTATACCCTTGTGTGATGCCATCACAAGATGGCCACCTTCACGTCATCACAAGATGGCGCCACAAGATGGCCGGCAAGGGGAGGCAGTTGCGGGGGACTGGGCTGGCAGGGGAGGGCAATTGGGGGGGATTAGGCTGGCAGGGGAGCAGTTAGGCGTCAATCAGGCTGGCAGGCAGAAGCAGTTAGGGGCAATCAGGCAGGCAAGCAGGCGAGTGGTTAGGAGCAGCAGTCCGGATAGGACCTAAACCGGCAGTCGGACATTCCCCAAGGGGTCCCAGATTGGATAGGGTGCAGGCTGCTGAGGGACACCATCCCCCCTCCCCACTCCATGCATGAATTTCATACACTGGGCCTCTAGTATTACATATACATCAAGCATAATTGAAAATGCTCAGTATATGCAATACTATATTCTACTTTACTACAAATATTAGGATAATTTTCAATGTTATTAGAGATTCTTGGGAGAAAACTTGTAATGGATCTATAACTTTCCATTGTAGATATATATATATGAAAATAATAATTTATTTAGCCATTCTTTTATATTTGGCTGTTTCAACCTTTTTCTCCCCTATTATAAATTTAATGCAGTGAACACTTCTGAACATAAATCATGTCCAAAGTTTCTTACCATTTTTTAGGGCAGAATTCCTAGACGAGAATTAATGGTTCAAAAGTCAAATGCTGCTAACAAACAAAAAATCCTGTCTATAAAACTGGATATTGAAATTATTACCCTGGAATCAAAAAGTCGTTTTCCCATCTGAAACGCATTTCAAGAACAAATTCCTGCCAGAGGTGTGCCACTCCTTTCAATCCTCCGTGGTAGAAATTGATCATACAAAGACACAAAGCCAATTTGTATGTTAAACTGTCAGATGGTGCAGATTTGAACTGATTGTAGAGATTCTAAATTTAACAGAATAGAAACAAAGCAAAACTTGTTAAATGTATTTATATACATATTCAAAAACTGTGTGGGTGAAGATTTTAATACTAAAATTAATCTAAACTAGCAAAACTACTTTTATCAATGTTTAATACATTATTGCCTAAATTGTTCTTAGGCAATTCCATGTTTTCAAGATTTCTACAAGGATCAAAAAAGTGAAGCTCTAGTTTGGTGTTGCAGAAGTTATAAGTTTCAATTTCTTCTGTGGAATCTTAAAGATGTATTCCAGTTTTTATGTTACTTTTAAAAACCCTTTACTTACAAATAGTACACACTTATTGTCAAAACCAAAAACAAAAGATAAACTCAGAACAGTGCAAACTGAAAAGTAAAACTTTTGCCTTTTCTCACTTTATGAAATCTATTTCTTAACAATAACTTCTAAAAGACTGATCTCTCTCTATATCTGTCATTTAAATTCTAATTTCTCAACTTATCAAAGACCTGCATAGGGAAAACATAAAAAATTTACTTTATTTACGTATTTTACATTATTAATGAGTTTTTCACTTACTTCCTAATTTGAAACATAGGAACAAATCTGTTGCAAAACAAATTTTATTATTTACAAAATAACAAAAAGTCTGAAATGAGGGAAATCCCACAATCATGCACAGTATTTTATGTTATTTTTTCCTATTGTTTTCCTAGAAAAGTTCTTGCTACTCAAAATACATCAATGTTACATAGCAGATCATTTTCTGAGTGGAGGCCATGATCACCCCTCATGTTTTCCTAAGGTGATTTTTAAAATAAAAAGATCCTTATTCTACTAATCCAGAAATATAGCAAATCCTTAGGAATTTGATGCATTTTAATCACTGGACTTACATATTCTTCACTCTCTGACGAAGGATTGTTGTCCATTGAAGAAGTTCCATCTAATGGTTTCTCAGAAGCAGCATCAGGGAATAAGAACTTAGGGAGAAAGGAAATAACCACAATGTCAAACAAATTTCCCAATTTGTTGATTTTTGCTACTCATATAGGCACTAATTGCCTTTTTAATGATTTTGCTGTTAAAACAGAGAAAATGCTCTTATTACACTGGCCAGTTGGTTTTTCATTATCTCAAACTATTTCTATTTTTCTTTGAAGACACAGAGGTTTAGTGACTAGCCAATTTTAGGAATCAGAAGCTTTTCTTAATAGTAATCACCTGGTTCTATAAACTAAACAGAATGCAAATCCAAAATTTCTTCACTATGATTGCAGGTTCATCCAGTCATTAAAGTTTTAAGAAAGTGTTAATATTATAAAAAAGACAAAGCTATAAAAGAAAAAATTTAAATACCCATATAATCATGGGACTCAGTTGCTATATTATCTACAGGTTTTCATATATGAAATAATAAAAGTATGATACTTAAGACACGTCACCTCATTTTATGAGATTCTCTTAGAAAGTAGGAAGCAGTCTAAACCTGTAGTGATCAGTGTATCTTTTCCACATGGACTTTGTTTATGTGTCTGTGTGTAGGATTGGTTAAAAAAGAAAAATTCAGTGCATCTGACAATTGAGCTATATAAACTAGAGTAACATCTCTAAGAATACATTCTTAAGAAGGGGCCTTCTCTACAGAAATTTACTTTTCAGTCCTTTTTTTTAAAATCACTATTTCTTCCAAGTGCTTTGTGGTACTGTTGACTTGCAATTCCTTTTACTATGCACACTTTGCCAGAACATACTCAACAGATTTTTAGAAACAGAGGAATTACTTTGTGCTAACTCCACTAACTTGGAACATTTACCAACAATATCCTATTCTTATAACATTGTGTGAGCTAAGTAACACTGCCCATGTCTTAGAGACTTAGAAGCTGAAAATCTGGCCAAGGGCATTATTCAGATTAACGACAGTGATAAGATTAACATGAAGTTTACAAGACCAGTCTTCTTCTTTTCATTGTACTACTCTTGAAGGTTTTGCCCAAAACTGTCTTTTTTTTTCCTTCTAATTTTATTGCTTTTTTACAGAGAGGAAGAAAGAAGGGTAGAGAGTTAGAAACAACAATGAGAGAGAAACATTGATCAGTTGCCTCCTGCACACCCCCTATTGGGGATGTGCCCACAGCCAAGGTACATGCCCTTGACCAGAATCGAACCTGGGACCTTTCAGTCCACAGGCCGACACTCTATCCACTGAGCCAAACTGGTTAGGGCCCCAAGACTGTTTAAACACACAAACTGCCATAAGTATGATTATAACTACAAATATAGTAAGAATATGTATGAAAGGCCTATTTATGCCAGGAAAAGTAACAGAAGGTTCTTTAATGCTCACAACAATCTCACAAGGTTTTATCAGCCTCATTTACAGATGAGGAAACTGAAGTCAAATGGGTGTTCAAATCATAAAGTCAAGCTCCCAGACTGGGCCTGTTCCACCACACTATACCTAGGAGACACTCAGGCCCTCTTACTATTCACTATAATATAAGCTTTCTCTGTGAAAGAAATTAGATGGAGTTCAAGTGTCCCTTTGTGTGAAGCCTTCCCTGACTGCCACTGCTCAGAGAGAGAGGCACCCCTGCTATGCTCTCACAGCCCCTCTGCCAGACTTCTCAAACGGACACGTGTTTTAAGTATTGTTTACTTTCCTTTTTCCCAGACACCAGTGAAAACACTCTGAATGTGGGGACTTTGTTTTACTCATTTTATATTCCCAATCCAGTGTCCGCCACACAGAAAGGACTGAAGATATAATGAATAAATGCATATGCATATAGACATAAAGACATTAGTGCTTACCAAGAGAATAGTGTTGAGGACATCATTATTCAGTGGTGACTCGTCTACACCTCTGTGTTTTTTTATTTTCTTCTTTGCAGTATGTACCATATTTGAAACTGACAATTTATGAATTGGAACCGGTGCTGGCTCTGTCAACTTTGATAAAGCATGAGTTATATCAGCAACTTCTAGAAGAATAGAAATGAATACAAATTATATCACTAACCGTAGCAGATCAAAGTGATGAGTAAACTTTAGCCTGTATAAAATATTTTAATCACTCTTTTTACTAATGTTACATGGTCTCAGAATTATAAAATTTTAATACACATATTTACCTTCATATGCATGTATGACTGACAAAGGTGTAACACAAGTTACTTCTCCCCAGGGGACTTTAAAATAAACCTCTAAAACCCTGCTTTTCAAAATGTCTTATATTCTTGGTGGAAAGAGCTTATTAAATGCATTTAGTGCTTTTAGCTCAGGATATATTGTATAACCTAGAGAGAAATAGTTAGCTATCTAGTCCAGCAACACTTACTTTTTCAACTTAATTCAAGTAAGAAAATAAATAGTTGCTAAAAACATGCCCAAGAAAAGGGGTTTTACATTTGAAAATAACTTAATAAAAAAAAGTAGGTCACCTCTCCCTTCTTCCTCAAATGTGGATCGTCCAAGAATCTCATCAGTTGATTCCTTCCGTCGGCAAACTTTAAAAAATTCAGTGACAAAATCACCTATAGAGAAAAAAAATGTTACTAATTTTTGACACTTAACAAAGAAATCAGTCCTATAAATTAAAGTACATGTCTTTTCACAAAGCTATTAACTAAGATATGAAAAATTTTTTCAAAAAACATTCAGTATTTACTACTCAAGACAAAAATTAATCTTATTTCAAAGGAACGTGGCTCTTCCTTTTCCTCCATATCCCAGGAGAGTAATTTTTTTTCCTTAGAATTCCTTTCAGAATATAAAAGAAAGAAACTATACCTAATAATATTAAGCCCTTGCTCTGTGCCTGAATAAGACAAGAGTATCTACTCTCGTTAACCTGTACTAGTAACAAGAATATTACCCTATGTATACATTGGTCTTTGTTCCCTAACTGCCACCCTACTGGAGTTCGGAATCCATTAAAAAAATAAAAATTAAACAAAATTTTAAAAGACTTAAATAGCCCTAGCTGGTTTGGCTCAGTGGGTAGAGTGTCAGTCGGCCTGCAGACTAAAGGGTCCTGGGTTTGATTCCAGTCAAGGGCACATGTGCCCGGGTTGCGGGCTCGATCCCCAGTAGGGGGTGTGCAGAACACAGCTGATTGATGATTCTCTCTCATCATTGATGTTCCTATCTCTCTCTCTCCCTCTCCCTTCCTCTCTGAAATCAATAAAAATATATTTAAAAAAAGACTTAAATGTAAGGCATGAAATCATAAAAGTCTTAGAAGAAAACATAGGCAGTAAAATTTCAGACATTTCACGAAGCAGAATTTTTGCCAATACATCTCCTAGGGAAAAAGAAAACTAAGGAGAACATAAACTAATGGGACTATCCAAAAAAAAAGCTTCTGCACAGCCAAAGAAGCCAACTTCAAAATGAAAAGGGAACCCACTATATGGGAGAACATATTTACCAGTGATACATCTGGTAAGGGGTTAATATCCAAAATATATAAAGAACTCATACAACTCAACAAAAGCAAGATGAACAATCCAATCAAAAAATGGGCAGAAGACATGAACAGACATTTCTCCAAAGAGGGAATACAAATGGCCAAGGGATATATGAAAAAATGCTCAAAGTCACTAATCATCAGAGAAATGCAAATTAAAACCACAGCGAGATGTCACTTCACACCTGTCAGAATGGCTATCATCAAAAAATCAACAAACAAGTGCTGGTGGGTTGTGGAGAAAAGGGAACCCTAGTACACTGTTGGTGGAAATGCAAACTGTTGCAGCCACTGTGGAAAAGAGTATGGAGTTTCCTCAAAAAATTAAAAATGGAACTTCTGTTTGACCTAGTGATCCCACTTCTGGGAATATATCTTAAAAACCCTGAAACAACACTCAGAAAGAATATACGCACCCTTATGTTCATAGCAGCATTATTTACAATAGCTAAGATTTGGAAACTGCCCATCAGTAGATGAATGGATTAAAAAAAAAAGCTGTGGGACATTTACACAATGAAATACTATGCAGCTATTAAAAAAAGAGAGATCGCCTACCCTTTGGGACAGCATATTATGCTAAGCGAAATAAGCCAATCTGAGAAAGACAAATATCACATGATCTCACTTATTTGTGGAATCTAATGAACAAAATGAATTGACCAACAAAATAAGACCAGAAACATGGAGGCATGGAACAGACTGATATACCTTGATGTAGGGATAGGGGGACAAGAAGTGATAAGCCAAAGAACGTATATACTTATATGCATAGTCAATGGACATGAGCAATAGGGTGTGAAGACCTGGCTGGGGGAGGGGAGGAGGTAGGGGCTAGGATTGTAAAAATCGATGCTCTTCCCATCATATACCACAGGTTGGGAGGCATAGCAAAAAAAAAAAGGGCTCCAATAACTAGAATGGAAGATGCAGACTATGTCACAGGAGGAAAAACAGGAAATGACATAAATGCATTTTAAGATTAAAATTCAGATCATGAGAAAATATTAGATAATTCTGAGATGTGACTGGTTAAAACTAAAATACTCTGTGTTATTCAAGAGTAACTAGAAGAATTCACTACTGCTAACAAAGATTTTTAATAATTGAGAGAGAGAGAGAGAGAGAGAGAGAGAGAGAGAGAGAGAGAGAGGTTGCCCCCTGTCCCGCCATACACGCTCCGACCAGGGATGGAACCCGCAATCTGGGTATGTGCCCTGACAAAGAATTGAACCGACTACCTTTTGGTATATGACACAATTTAGCAGATCTACAAAGCACTTCTACAAATGTGAGAAAATTAAAATTAAAATATTTTTCGGGCAGATAAAATAAAGAATGAATTCAGTGTTCCTCATCTGCAAGACAGGCAGACTGGTGTTGTGTCAGGAAAGGAAGATAATACATCTTACCTAGCAAACACTGAGGATTATCAGCTTTTCGAACTCTAACAGACCAATGGGGAGCCTGAAGAGGATCCAAATCACTAAAATGTAAAACAATAAACATAAGATCCTAACTATGATTATCTGTAATACTCATGAACTTATCAAAATGCAGTCTAATAAAAGCATTACACAGAAGGATAAGCTATACGTTTTGCCTCCCTTAAACTTACTATTATTCTCAGGCCATTTGGATGAGTTAAAAAAAAAAAATCTTAAGAAACTAAAGTGCTTGGACAAAATAGAACAAAAGGAAATAAGAAAAAAAAATTTTTAAAAGTGATCAATGTACATTGATAATCTAATGAAATCACATTAGGAAAGATAAAAAGGAACAAGAAATAAGCAAGTGTATGCATTTTAAAAAGAGATGTTATCATTCAAATAGCAAATCATTTATGTTGTACACCTGAAACTAATACAATGTCATGTCAATTATAGCTCAATTATTAAAAAAAGGATACAACTCAAAATACTAATGTACTTTTTTAAGTAATGGGATTCTAGGTAGTGTTTACTTTTTACCTGATTAAGAAAGCTCATGTTAGGGGAGGCGGGCGGAAGGGCAGGGGGAAAAAAAAAAAAAAGAGAGAGATATGTACTAATCTTTGTAAAACTGTATGTAATTAATAAAAAAAAAAAAAAAAAAAAAAAAAAGCTCATGTTATTTTCACCAGCAAATACAACACATTTGTTTTAATTATGAAAAGAAAAGGTGTCCTATTTCTCCTGTTCTGCATCAGGAATGAGAGAGCACTAACACTGTGTTCCTTTCTCCACATTCTTCCTAGATAAGATAATGCTTGCTGTAATTTTTAAGTCATTTCCATTGATAAGGAGTATATGACATGGATGTTATTTATGACATTTAAAGATCAAATATTATTTCCACACTTTCTGATGATGATCATCTCTTCAAAGCACTTCATGAAATGCTTCTAATCAGCTAAGAAACGTTTAACAGAATTATGTACTAAAACCCAACTGATTAGATATATCTTTGCTAAAACCAAGTAAGACTGAGATTGTTCATTATCTCTGAACTAAGATCACATCCCCAAAGTCAGCTGCTTAAAAACACATCTTTAATACATATTAATCAGTCTTAAGAGTGATATTTAAAAAATAGAAAAAATCAACCTTATCAGAAACTGATATAAAGAAAAAAGGAAAACTGCTAACCATTGGTAGTTAATTTATTCTACTGAAATGTTTGAGTCTCAATGCATTACTCTTAACATACTTACGAATAAACATCATTATCCACAATGATACCTTCAGTTAGGTGAGGCCATGTAGTTGCTAAGTGGAGTTCACTAAAAATAAACAAAACATAAAATATATCCAAAAGTTTTAATGTGTGTGTGTGTATCCTGTAACTAGAAATGTATCATAAGTAAATAACCAGAGATATACATACAAGTATGTTAAAAGTGGTATTATTTATAACACAATAAAAATGGAAACAACTAGTTTAGTAAATGGCAGCACACCCATATGAAGTAAAATGTCTTTGTAGACATTAAAAATTCATACTATACATAACAGCCAAAAGGTGTAAATAACCCAAATATCTATCAGCTAATGGATAAATAAAATGTGGTATTGAGAAGGCTAAAAAGGGCTAATTCAAAGGTAGCCCTGATATTTTGGGGAAATAACCTTCAGCTGAGGCATTGCCTCCTTCACCAAAACTGGATTTTCAAAACAAGCCAGGAGCGCTGCCCTGGGGGAAGGGTGGATTGTTAGCTGACTCCAAAACCTTGGAACACCTGCGGGAAGGGAAGGTGTCCCTTGCACTTCCCCCAGGACCTCAAGGGAAGGAGCATATTTACATTACAATGAACTCGAAGGGCAGTTATAAGGCAAGGTTCCTGCATGTTACTCCACTCTGATTTGGAACAATCCCAGAGTCTGTGCTAGTTATTAAAACTGTGATTTCTCCACTTCTTCAAAGCAATGCTTAGTTTTTTTTGGTCTTTCTGCAACAGTATATCCACACAATGGCATATTATATAGCCACGAACAACAATGAAGTAGTGATTCACGTTATAATATGGACCAGAGGCCCAGTGCTCAAAAATTTGTGCACTTGGGGAGGGGGTCGTCCCTCAGCCTGGCCTGCACCCTTTCAGTCTTGAAGCCCTCAGGGGATGTCCTACTAATGGCTTAGGCCCACTCACCCTGTCACTGGCCTCGCTCTGAGGGAGGTGACCGGGTTGGTAACACGGCCCCACACCCTCCCCTACTGGTCACTGCTGCCTTCCCCCATCACCATCCCCTCCCTCTGCCTGCTGGCATGTGAACTGGCCGGCCTGACGCCACCTGCACGCTGGCCCCACCCCCTACCCACTGGTCATTCTGCCATTTGGTCTATTTGCATATTACTATTTGCTTTTACTATATAGGATACATAGGATTAACCTAAAGAACATTATGCTCCCTGGCCCCAGTGTTGTTCAGTGGTAGAATGTCAGCCCTCACACTGAAAGGTTGAGGGTTAGATTCCCAGTCAAGGGCATGTTCCTGGGTTATAAATTTGTTCTCTGCCCCAGTTAGTGCTTATGTTGCAGACTTTCCAGAGGCAACCAGTTGATGTCTCTTTCTCTCTCCCCCCACCACCTTCCACTATCTCTTAAAAAAAAAATCAATGAAAAAATTATTCTCAGGTGAAGATTAACGAAAATGAACACACACACACACACACACACACACATTATGCTAAGGAAGCCAGACATGAAAGACAGCATATTGTACACTGCAATTTATATAAAATATCCTTGAATGGGCAAATTCATAGAAACAGAAAATAGCACAGCACTTTCCTATAGCTGGAGAGCCTGGGGAGATTAGGAGGGATGGCAGCTAAGAAGTGAGGTGTTACTTTTTGGGGTGATAAAAGTTTTTTGGAATTAGATAGTGATGATGGTTGTATAACTTTGTAAATACTAAAAACCAGTAAATTGTACTTATTTATTTCTTTTTTGGTTGGTTTATTTATTGTTAATGCTCACCTGAAGACATTTTTTTCCACTTATTTTCAGAGAGAGTGGATGGGATGGAAGAGGTAAGGCAAGAGGGGAGAGGAAGAGGAAGTGAAAGGGTGAGAGGAAGAGAGAGTGACATCATCGACTGGCTGCCTCCCACATATTCCCTGACCAGGGCTGGGGATCAAACCTGCCACTTTGGTATGTGCTCTTGACCAGAAGTGAACCCCAGACCCTTTGGTAAGCAGGCCAATACTCTAACCACTGAACCATGCTGGCCAGAGCTGAACTGTACACTTTTAACTGGTGAATTTCTTGGTACATGAATTACATGCCAATTTTGGGGGGAAAAAGTTATAAATAAGGGTTAGCAAAATTCTTCTGCAAAAGATCAAAGAGTAAATATTTTAGCTTTTGTGAGCCATATAGTCTATGGTATATTTTTGGTTCCTTTTTCTTTTAAAGCCTTTCAAATGTAAAAACCATTCTTGGCTCTTTGGCTATAGAAAAGCAAACAACTGGCCAGATTTGATCCACAGGTCATAGTTTGGGGCTCTCTTATAAATGAGTAATACTACGTTTTAAAAAATGTTCATGTAAAATTATAAAATAAAAAAAGCAAGCCACAAAAAATGTAGAGGATTACAAACATTTATAAAAGATCTATATATATCGAAGCCTAAGTGAGCATTATGACCAGACGACTGGATGACCAGCCAGTAGCTATGATGCACACTGACCATCAGGGGGCAGATGCTCAATGCAGGAGATGCCCCTTGGTGGTCAGCGTGCTCCCACAACCAACTTCCCATGGCCAGCCAACCTCCTGCACCCTCTCTCCCACCCCGGCCAGCCCCAATTGGGACTGGGCGAGAAGGCTCCTAATCAGCCTGATTGCTGGCCTGGCCAAGGGACCCCACCCGTGCACGAATTTGTGCACCAGGCCTGTAGTATAAATATATTGTGCAAAAAATGAGTTAACACGGTAGGCCTGATAGGACTACTTACAAGGCTGGCCCTTGGCTTGATATCTGGGAACCTGAATTTCAGAAGGGTTCCTATCATTCCCTGATAAAAGTGGCTCACTGTGACGAAACCACTTGTGTGAACAATATGATTTAAGTTGAATACCTGCTTTTTCTTTTTTTTTTTTTTATTAAATATATTTTATTGACTTTTTCACAGAGAGGAAGGGAGAGGGATAGAGAGAAACATGATATGCATGAATGAAAGAGAAACATCAATCAGCTATCTCCAGCACACCCCTACTGGGGATGTGCCTGCAACCAAGGTACATGTCCTTGACCAGAACTGAACCTGGGACTCTTCAGTCCGCAGGCCAATGCTCTATCAACTGAGTCAAACCAGTTAGGGCCCTACTTTCTTTTTGATATATTTTAGGTAGAGGGTGCCTACATGATCAGCCCCAAATAAAAACCCCAAGCATTGCCCTGGCTGGATAGCTCAGTTTGTTAGAGCATAGTCCCATACACCAAAAGGCTGCAGGTTTGATTCCAGGTCAGGGCACATACCTAGACCACAGGTAGTATTCCTAGTTGGGGCACATACGGAAGGCAACTGACTGATGTCTCCCTTGGACATTGATGTTTCTCTCTCTCCCTCCTCCCCACCGAAAATCAATAAAAAACATAAAAACATAAAACAACAACCATAACCTTGGGTCAGGATAAAAGAACAACAAATAAACCTTAAGTACTGAGCCTCTAATGAGCTTCCCTGGTAGACAGCCTTTCACACGTCACAATGCATTGCTGGGAGAATTAAGTGTGTCCTGTGTGACTATACTGGGAGAGGAAGCTTGTGCCTAGTTTGCTCTGGATCTCACCCTATGTGCCTTTTTCCTTCGATTTTTTTCATTGTATTCTTTTGCTGTAATAAATCATAGCCAGAAGCACAACTGCTGAGTACCATGGAACAAATCACTGACCTGAGGGTGGTCTTGCAGACCCTTGTTGCACATTGCATATATACACACCAAATTCACACATAGAAAAAAGTGGCTGGAAGAGCACATATCAAGCTATAATCAGTGAACTCCTATGTGTGGTGGGATTTTGAATTAGTGAATTTTTTTCCCCCTGTCTAGATTCTAAATTCACTTTTCATGTTTGGGGACTACAGAAGCCAAAAAGAGCCGATTACATTATTTCTATGATCTTTGGTGGTGCTCGACTAATTGGCAACTCCAGTCAGAGACTCCGAATTCACAAGTACGGTTTAGAATTCACTGTGAAAGCAGGGTCAGCTCTCCACATTAATGCAGTGTAACCTCAGTTATGAACTGAGCAACTAAACTTGAGCCACCTATTTTCTAAGCCCCGTCCTGTAATGGTTCCAATTTGAGTTCCAAATTATCTTTTCAGAAGGATTCTTAGAGTTTAAAATTGTAAGCTCCTGAATGATTTTAGGTATTAACCTCAGATTCAGATCCTAAGATTTTACCACTATGTCTTCTCCTCTCCCTTAAACTATAGAACAGTTTCTTTGACAAGAAGGAAGGACACTAAAAAAAGCCTCTTCACTTCCTCGTGCACTGCCAAAGATTCCTTTTTAAAAGCATAGCGCCGGAGAACCAAGATGGCGGCATGAGGTGTGTACCTAGATGCACAGCCTCCACAACTAAATTGTAGAAATACAACTATACAGTGAAAGGCCATCCTCCGGAACCAAGGGAGGGGAAGCTTTGCAACTAGAAGTCAGGAGAAGGAGTGTATTGAGACTGGGTAGAGGCTCCCGGTGCCAAAACTCAGAGGTACGGAGGCGGGAACGGAAGTGGTGGCGTGGATGAAAAGGTGGCAGCTGTGCCTGGATCCACAGCTTGGAAGGAGATTATAAACTCCGGGGTCACACTGAACGTGGTGCGGGCTGTCTGGCAACGGGGCAGAAGATCAGTGGCATTCTAGCAAAGCTGATTGCAGCGATCACTGACGTGGAGATTCGGGGACTCAGAGGCGCACAGACCCCAGGGCTTGGAGGCTCCAGGTCCGAGAAAGGCTGCAAGTCAGCGGAGGGCAGCCATTGCGGGTTGCTCTGCCCCAATGATTCTGACACCACACCACACCCCACCTACAACCCCACCCAAGCTATGCGCCCACCTGCCTGCAGCATAGCCTGAGGGACTGCAGCTAGAACAGAACTCCAAAAGTTCCAAATCCCAAACAACGAGGAGAAAGGCCTGCAAGTCATTTCCTCCCAGTGATACCTCCCAGTGATAACTGCAACAAGACTGTGCACTCAGCCTTCAAAGGCGTACAACAAGAGTGTCCACTCAGGTGATTGGGGAGGCTGAATCACTGGACCCCATAGGACACCTAGTGCAGAAACCACTCCATCAACGCAGCCAAAATGCAGAGACAAAGAAACAGGTCACAAATGACAGAAATGGAGGAAAGCAAACTACTGGATATAGAGTTCAGAACTACGCTTTTAAGGTTTTTCAAGAATTTTCTAGAATCCGCCAATAAACTTAGTAATATTATACAGAGATCCATCACCAGACTAGAGGTCTGCAATAATCAAGTCAAAGATTTGAAACATGAAAAAGCAAAGAGCACCCAACTGGAAGAGAAAAAAGAAAAAAGAATCCAGAAGTGTGAAGATAGTGTAAGGAGCATCTGGGACAACTTTAAGTGTATCAACATCGGAATTATAGGGGTGCCAGAAGAAGAGAGAGAGAGCAAGATATTGAAAACATATTTGAAGAAATAATGACAGAAAACTTCCCCTACCTGGTGAAAGAAATAGACTTCCAAGTCCAAGAAGCGCAGAGGACTCCAAACAAAAGGAACCCAAAGAGGACCACACCAAGACACATCATAATTAAAATGCCAAGGGCAAAAGACAAAGAGAGAATATTAAAAGCAGCAAGAGAAAAGCAGTTAGTTACCTACAAGGGAGTACCCACACGACTGTCAGCTGATTTCTCAACAGAAACCATGCAGGCCAGAAGGGACTGGCAAGAATTATCAAAGTAATGAATAGCAGGAACCTACAACCAAGATTACTCTACCCAGCAAGGCTATCATGTAAAATTGATGGTCAGATAAAGAGCTTCACAGACAAGAAAAAGCTAAAGGAGTACATCACTACCAAACCAGGATTATTTGAAATGCTGAAGGGCATTCTTTAAGAAGAAGAGGAAGAAGAAAAAGGTAAATATAAAAAGTATGAAC
>PVJC01031302.1:0-20647 GCA_004026665.1 Murina feae | reverse complement strand
AAATTTCAGCATAAGTACAATTTACAAATATAATAAATAAATAATTATGTATAGTATTATTTTATTCTTTGGCATATTTCTCATTTGAGTGAATTTTTTTTAGTAGATTGCTGTCGTTGTTTAAAAGGTCATGAAATTTTTCACAAGAATTTGTTAAATTATATTTCACACATAAAATGGCTTTCAAAATCTCAACACTTAATTGTGATTTTTCTGATGTTCACACTTTATTTACCGTAGGGAAAAACGCGTTCAGTTGCAGCACTAGTTCCTGGTAAGGACAGCGTGTTATTATTTTAATTTTAATTTTAATCCTGTATTTCTTTCTAAATAACAATACTAACTTGTATTATTTTTCCTCTGAATTTGCCCGTAATGTAAGTCGTGTCACTTGCAAGGCCTGCGCTAGACTTTTTGCTGCCACTATAAAATATAAATAATACGAGTACTGTCTGCTAAATTCAACAAAAAGGTATGTATTTATGAAATAAATAAATTACTTACCTAAATTATCTGAATAGCTGATTTGTAATGACATCACTTGTTTAGCTTACTAGCACGCAGTACGATGTGTATCGTCTGAGAGACAGTTACAAAATGTTTTCGTCGTTGCCAATCCCAAAAAATGCCATTGTTCATTAAGTCCAAACAATGGTGGTCGAATTCTAACAACTGATCAACAATGCGAACTTTGATAAGCAGTTCTCGATAATCAGTTCTCAACAATTAGTTGTTATTATTAAAGTTTAACATTATAAAATTAACAAAAATAATATAAAGCTCATATGCTATCTTGTCACCTTAGGCTGTAGGGGTGGAGCTGACCCAGGAACAGGAATTCGCCAGGGCCCTGCCCCACCTTGACTCTGAGGCTATAGTTCTGGACTTCCACCAGGGAGGCTCTGGATAATCTGCAGAGCAGTTTTGCATTTCACCCTGTTGCCAAAGTAACTCCTTCCAGCAGGAATACTACTTGTGGAAGGTAAGGAAACAGCACCTGCCTAGGGAGGTTAAGAGAGGTCACAGAGCAGGTGGCGGCAGAGCTGGGCGCAGACACTCATCTCTGTCTAGAGGGCTTGCTGGCTTGCAAACTACTAGACCATTTGAGTGGGGGCTGCCTTGGGCAAGTGCTGCTGGTGGTGAAGAAGCCCGCTCAGCAGGAACCGTCACTGAGAGGCACAGGAAACCAGACAGTTATAGGTCTCAGAGGCCCTTTAACTGCAGCGGTCTAGCTGCTTTGCCACGTGAAAAGTTTACTACATGAACTTCACTTAATTGGCTTTGGGGTAGGTTTCCAGTTCATCATTTCTGCTCCCTCTGGTGTTGCGTGGATTCTCTAAGAAGCGATCTAAGACCTGCTCTTGGAAAGGCTCAGCCCTCCCAGGCACCTTGCCATAGCCCAATTCATATAGGTGGGGGAGCGTGGGAAACGGGGGTCGGAGAAAGGACCATTCCTTTTCTCCTGGCCAGGGGCCAAGAGGAACTGTTCATTCTTATCTATAGGGCCGCGTGAAAAGATGGTCACTGCAAGAATGGACACACATGATAGCCGCTTCTTTATGTCAAGTTGAGAGACGTCAGTAAGAGGTTGTCTGGCTGGTCAACACACACTCAGCCTGCTCTTTAGGTAAATACTTAACCATCCAGAATGGCAAACACTGCTTTATGGCATGTAATGAATTCCATAGCACTAAGTCACGGGACTACTGTATGATGGGCCTAAAGAAACAAAGACCTGCTGGTTTGCTCAGTGGATAGAGCGTCGGCCTGCGGACTGAAGGGTCCCGGGTTCAATTCCAGTCAAGGGCACATGCCTGGGTTGTGGGCTCCATTCCCAGAAGGGGGTGTGCAGAAGGCAGCTGATCAATGATAAGCAGTTCAGAGAGAGCTCATCATTGATGTTTCTATCTCTCTCCTCCCTTCCTCTCTGAAATCAATAAAGAAATATACTTGAAAAAAAAAAAGAAAGAAACAAAGTCAGCCCTGGCTGGTTTGGCTCAGAGGATAGAGCCAGTGGATAGCATTGGCTCTTGTACTTTGGTTGCAGTTTCCTCTCCAGCCAGGCCCTGGTCGGAACTCATGCAGGAGGCAACCAATCGATGTGTTTCTCTCACATCAATGTTTCTCTCTCTCTTTCCCTCTCTCTTCCACTCTCTGTAAGACCAATGGAAAAATATCCTTGGGTGAGGATTAAAAAAAAACAAAAAACAAAGACGACAACTGGAAATTTCCTTGGTGGAAAAGACGTGCTGTCGAGAACGCTAGAGGCAGACATCTCTGCAGGGACAGCGAAGGTAATAAAGCCAAGATAAAGTGCTTCCCGGGGAACTCTGCTGCGGGACTGTGTGGCGTGTCTGTGAGACCCCAAATGGTGGAGACTTAGGGAGGTTACCCAGCAACAGGGACATAGGTGAGATGCCAAGAGCAGAATTTTCAAGAACTGGAGCCAAGACCACTGGTAACAATGGCCAAGAGGGGAAAACAGGGCTGAGAGAGGCGCTGGCTTCTCGGGAGATGAAAGCAAAGCCTCCGGAACCCGGGACACTGGGGGTGGTTCCTTTGGTGCTCAGAGTGGATCACAGCAGGAGGAGACCCAACAAGGTACTGGTCACAACGTGGGCCAACAAGGTTCTGGAAAATGGGAAGGAGGTTTGCTCTCAAGACTGTCTCATCAACCACCTTCCAGCCCCACTAACTTGAGTTTTTTAGGACAGGAAGACTTGTCAGCCTTGATTCTAATCAGTCACCAGAGAGAAAGAGGGAGGGAGCAATTTACAACAGCTAAGATCTGGAAACAGCCCAAGTGCCCATCATTAGACAAGTGGATAAAAAACCCATGGTACATTTATACTGTGGAATACTATGCAGCAGTAAAAAAAGAAGGATCTCTTACCCTTTGAGACAGCATGGAGGGCCCTGGAGAGTAGCATGCTAAGTGAAATAAGTCAGTCAGAGAAAGACAAGCATCACATGACCTCACTCATATGTGGAATCTAAGTAATAAAATAAACTGATGAACAGAGTGGATCCAGAGACATGGAAGCAGGGAACAAAGTGTGGAATCTCAGAGGGAAGGCAGGGGAGGGTGGGTGAGTGGGAGGTAACCATCCGAAGACCTTGAATGCATATGTGCAAACCCACGGACACAGACAAGAGGATACTGAAGGCCTGAGGTGGGGAGTGAGGAGGGCTGTACGGGATCAATGGGGAAAAAAAGGGACATATGTAATACTTTGAACAAAGATCCCATATAATAAAAGCCTAATATGCTAAGTGTCTGGTGGTCTGTTCAACCCAAGTGTAATATGCTAATGATACGCTAAGGCTGCTCAAATGCTCACTATGACGTGCACTGACCACCAGGGGGCAGACACTCTGATGGGTAGGTTAGCTTGCTGCTGGTGTCCAGCAGATAGGGATTGAGTGAGACGGGTCGGACATGCCCTGGAACTTTTCCATAGTCCCTCCCCAGCTGGCCAACCTCCCATGTCCCTCCCTGACCCTGATCATGCTCCTGTGGGGGTCCCTCAGCCTGGCCTGCACCCTCTCACAATCCAGGACTCCTCAGGGGATGTCAGGGAGCCAGTTTCAGCCGGATCCTGCAGGCCAGGCGGAGGAACCCCACTGGTGCATGAATTTGTGCACTGGGCTTCTAGTTTAAAAAGAAAAAAGAAAGAGGGAGGAGGGAGAGTAACAGGGAGGGAGGGAGGAAGGATGGGGGAGGAAGAGGGAGGGAAAGAGAATGAGAATGGAGATGTCTTAACTATGATGTGAGGTGAAGCCAACTGAATGGATTCACCCCAAATCTTGTGTCTGCTGGACTGGGCCACCTGACAGGGCGCTGAGATGAGGAGAGAACAAGAGCAATAATCTAAGGTTCATTCAGAACAATCAAACTTGTTGTGCCCTCCCAAAAAGTTAAAAAGGCAGAAAACTAGTTTATCTGTAAGAAAATGTTTATTCTTTTGAACCCCACAGGAAAAAAAAAATGCAGCCAAGACCAAGTATTTAACGAAAATAGTGTCCCAAAAGGCAGCAAAATGGGGGAAACCTCAACACAAAGTCAGTGACAATTTTCCATGTTTTTGCACAAAGATAAAAAAAAACTATGACAATTCTGAGTAACACTTTCATGGTGACAATTACACAAGATGATTCAAAAATGCAAAGTGGCAGCAACATGCACACCTGGCTAAAGCTAGAAGTTTCTTTTTTATCCCAAAATAAGATCTGTGTTTAAAAGGATGATTCTTTTTAATACTTCTATTTTGCTGACTTGCTTGTCCTACTTAATTTTCTTTAAATGAGACGTACATGCCAATTAACAGGAAATTTTAGAAGGACTACGTCCTTCCAGAATCCATGGCAAGGAAGCAAAACCAATCTATTTGGTTTCTTAATTTTCCTAGTTTCCAAATACAATTTTCTTTGCCCCTCCCTCTCCCAGTCCCTCCCGCCACCCCCACCCAGATTCTTAAACACTTCCAAAAGTTGCCAGTGCAAACACTTTTCTATCAATGTATAATATACACTTGAAACTGAAATCTTTGTGCAGAGTTTTGAGTTTAGAATTTTTTAAACAAAACAAAACAAAAAAAAAAGAACCCTCCTTGGCACAAGAGCTGAGGAATAGTCGTTTGTTTTAAATAATCAAACAAGATGATGAAGAGTGAAAAGCACAGTTAAGTGAAAGGAAATGAAAACAAAACAAAACGAAAACGAAAGAACCTAGAACTGCAGCTTTTATTAGCTGTCACCGCAGCCTCACGTACACGAACACCACCCAGCTCGCCTTCCCAAGGTGCTGGCTTTGAGATGAGTCCAGAACACTTGGTGCTTTCTATGACAGCAAAGAAAGTACTGGTCGTGGTGGTAACCAACAGCCCCGCTACCCACCAGTTTCACAACAGGATCCGCAGTGAGCTCGATACAGACAGAAGAGATGATGACAAAGGGGGAAAATAGTTTAAAATCATCAAGTTTCCTCTTGAAATGTCTTTTCCCAAGGCACTGTGAACAGGACTGCTGCTAGCAATTTCCTAGGTCTAAACACACTGATGGGAATAGAAACATTTCAAACACATCTAGTCTCATCGCCTGAGTCTCTCCCCTCAGCTTAAATGACACTCTTTCAATTTGTTTGGTCCTTAGAGGGGTAATCAAATGTTGTTTTCTGTAATATCAAGAATCACCTTCTTGAATTCAACTATACCATCAAAACTGTTAGGTTATTTAACTCTTTCACTCTTAAAAACAGTTTTCATTATCACCCCACATGGATCCAATGTGTAGGTTTTGCTTATTTTAGAATGAAACAAAACAAAAATAGAAGACTGAGAAGCAAAACCCCTTTTTTTTCTTTCTTCAAGAGGAAACTGTAAGATTACATAAAAGGCAAAATTGGCTACTTGAAATCCAAGAATGGTTTTAATGCATTGGCCGAGAAAAATAAACTGCAAAGTTCTGTGAGGTCTTCTAAAAATTTACAAGAAAAACTGATGGGCAGTTCTAATCAGATGTGGAGTTATCTTCCCCCCCTTTTAAAAATGACAACATATACAGTCCACAAAATACAATATAAACGTTTTGTTATCTTGACTGCCAGAGATGCTCCTTCGCAATGCCTTCTGGTAACCAAACTGTTGGGTAAAACACAACTGGTCTTCACTTCTTCATGGGCTGGTAAACAGAGGCGTTGGGGTCGAGTCCAGAGGGGCTGGTCTCCACAAATTTGGAAGAGTAGTGGGGGGAAACCGGGCTCAGGGGGCTGCTGGCAGCACTGTACGTTATGCTGGGCATGACGGCCATGACTTCGGCTATCTTCTGTTTTAGGTCCTTGATTTCCTGGTCTTTCTGAAGAATTTGTCCTGGAAGATCAAAGACCCACCATTAGTGGGAAGGGAGGGCTAACCCAACACAATGCTCTCCTGGGCCAGCCCCAAGTGGGTGTGACTCAGCTTTGATGTAAGGGTTTGTAAGGGTAGGCAAACTTTCCTGTAAAAGGCCAAATAGTAAATATTTTAGGTCTGTGAGCCACATACTGTCTTTGTCATATTTGTGTTTTTTTTAAAACATGGAAGAATATAGAAACCATTCTTAGCCAATGGATGGTACAAGAATAATCAGCAAGCCAGATCTGGCCTAAGGGCCATGTTTCACAGTAAAAAGGGATTCCGTCTATGTAGGTGTGACTAAGCAAAGAGGTTCATTTCTAGGAGCCACGTTTTGAGCATGGCCGTCACCAATGGCAGCCTAAGAGGGAATGATTTTAAACTATAGCTCTCCCTCTTGAGCTGCAATATTTTTCTGGGAGGGTAGACTATCTCTGGTTATCAGACCAAGAAATACAGAACAACTAAGGCCTCAGAACTGCCCCAGATCCTCATCCTATATAATAAAAGGGTAATAAGCAAATTGACCCTAACAGCAGAACCACTGGGAATGACTGGTCACTATGACACACACTGACCACTAGGGGGAAGATGCTCAATGCAGAAGCTGCCCCCTGGTGGTCAGTGCGCTCCCACAGGGGGAGCTCTGCTCAGTCACAAGCCAGGCTGCCAGTACAGTGGTGGTGGTGAGAGTCTCTCCTGACTCCTCAGCAGCGCTTAAGGATGTCCGACTGCAGCTTAGGCCTGCTCCCCCGAAGGCTCCTGGGCTGCTAGAGGGATGTCTGACTGCCCAACACTGTATATTTCACATGTCAATCCCCTGAGGAGCGGGCCTAAGCCAGCAGGTGGACATCCCCCAAGGGGTCCCAACTGCGAGAGGGCACAACAAGCTGGCTGAGGGGACACCCCCCCCGCCCGCCCAGTGCACAAATTTTTGTGCACCGGGCCTCTAGTATAGAAAATAAATGGAGCTCTGGCACTGTGGCTGCCACAACCAGGGGCTCTCAAGTGAGTCAAATTGACTGTCCAGTTTGTCATGGGCTGAACCTTTGACACCCTCCCTCACTACACTTAATTTCTTATCCAAGCAGCGTTGCCTGCCTCAGGGTTATTTCCCTTGCTCTCTCTGCCTTAACTCCTGGGGTTTCTATTTCTACTTCCTTACAAAGCTTTTCCTAATTTTCCCATTTAAATCAGATCCTATCCCTTCAACTCATAGATTCTCAACACACTCTAAACTTTACTTTCTGTCACTTTACTTTTTGTAATAAATGACCCTATATAACAAAAACCTAATATGCTAAGTCTCCAGTCATCTGTTCAACCAATCAAAGAGTAATATGCTAATGATATGCTAAGACCGCTCAACAGCTTGCTATGATGTGCATTGACCACCAGGGGGCAGACAGTTGACCAGTCAACCAGTCGCTATGACACACACTGACCACCAGGGGGCAGATAGTTGACCAGTCAACCAGTCGCTATGACACACACTGACCACCAGGGGGCAGATAGTTGACCAGTCAACCAGTCGCTATGACACACACTGACCACCAGGGGGCAGACACTCTGACTGGTAGTTTAGCTTGCTGCTGGGGTCCAGCCAATCAGGACTGAGTGACATGGGCGAGACATGCCCTGGAGCCCTCCAGCGGTCCTTCCCAGCTGGCCAACCTCCAGCATCCCTCCCCAGCCCTGTGCATTGATGGGGTCCCTTGGCCTGGCCTGCACCCTCTCACAATTCGGGAGCCCTCAGGGTATGTTGGAGAGCCGGTTTCAGCCGGATCCCGTAGGCCAGGCCAAGGGACCCTACTGGTGCATGAATTCATGCACTGGGCCTCTAGCAGTAATTATACTGGCTAACACATATCTGCCAGACACTGTTCTAAGTACTCCCACATACAAACTCATTTATTTATCACAACAACCCTATCAGGCAGAAATTATTATTAGCATAATCCATTTTATTGATGAAGAAACAGGCATACAGAGGTTGAGTAACAAACAGAGCCAGGATTCAAATCTATGCAGCCTGGCTCGAGTCTGCACTTCTGCCTACACATTCTTCCATCTCTCTTGCAACTATTCTATTAGGTGATGACTTGTGTTTGTTACCTCTCCACTGGGCCATGAGCTCCATGAGGGCAGGGACTATCTACTTTTTTTCTCTCTCATTACGGTATCCCAGTACAAAGCTGAGGCGCTGCAAGTTATGCATCTTTCCCAGTTATTAAGAGGTAGAGCAGGATGTCAACTCAGGACACTTGGTTCCAAAGCCCATCCAATTTCCATCGATCTTTGAAGCTCCCTGGTCCACTAGAGGAAGAACACTTAGAAGGAGCGCTTCAGAAACTTAAATGCTCAGAAAAGAAGGAGGTTGCATTTGAGCTGCACTCACTCTGAGTCCTGTGGAAGATGGTAACATACGTATTTAAAATGTAGCTGCCCATGGTGGCATAGTTTTTAAAGGGATGTAGCAGAGATGAAAGTCATTTTTAAACCAGGATGAATCAAATGATATAGATAGTAGGAAGGAGAAAAGCAACACAGAGGTTTGATTTGAATTACAAAGCTGGGTTCTTACTAGAATATTCTGAGCATGACAGTGAAGGGAAGCAGTGGGAAAGGCAGCAGCAAAGAGCCATGAAAAGAACCTGCTCCTGGGACTTCCTTCATGTCTCCTCAGCTTTAAGGAAGCACAAAACTCTCCTTCCCTTTTAGCACAATTAGCCTCAGATGAATAAAATATCTACGGCATCTGATATATGAGTCACTGGATCTTTTTTTTCTACAGGATTTCAACTTGATGTCTTTAATCAGTAATATGCAAACATTCCCAGAGCTTTTGAAAAAGACATTTCTCTCTGCTTCGTTGTTGCTTCACAAGAATTCCTGGGCTGACAAGCCAAGCTCCCCTCAGCTACTTGGAGACCAGGTGCTGCTTCCCTGCAGGGGGAAATCTCTCCCATGTTTGCAAATCGGAGTAAGCGGGATGCTACAGGAAGAGGTGGCCACTTCCCAGGGAGCTGGGCCAAGCAGGCAAAAAGCCAGTGCATGATCAGAAGTGCAGCCTTAAAGTGGGATCCCTGGAACCTTCTTTTTAAATGCTTTCCCTGAGTCCACAGATTAATAAGCCCGATTCTCAACTCTTCTCTTTTTGCTCTACCACCCGGGCCATTCCAAGCCACTCTTATGGCGTCACTAACTTCTCGTAACTTCTATATCCCACCCCCCACCCAAAGGAGTTTTGGTCCTTTCTCTGGAGTTTAGGCCCCAAACTCCCAATGACTGATGAACTCTTTTTACCTGGGTGTCCAGAAAGCAACTCCAAATGGAAACATCCCAAACCAAATTCTCTCTCTTTTCATTCTTCATACCTTCCTGTTTGGTTCTGGCACCTTTATCCTTCCCTCCCATCTGGACATCCTGCTCCCCCACGCATCACTCTTAGCTGGGACAGCGAGAGCTGCCTACATGATCTCCCTGCCTCCACTGTCTTTCCAATCCATCTTTCACATGGCGATTGGAGAGAGACTTCCAAAACAACAGCCAGAATCTCTTGCCTCTTCCTGCTTCCTCCTGAAAATCAGGGAAATATGTTCTCTAGGATGGCTTCATTCATGGACCTCCTGATTGCCCACTCTCTTCTTCTAGGGCCCCAACTTGAGGTCACTGGTCTGCTCACCTGGACATTCCCAACATTCTTTCCTTCGCTTCCCTAGGTAACAAGGCTCCTCCCTGCCATTTTCTGCTCTCAGAATTCACCCTTCAGAGCTGAGTCCCCTTCTCAGGAAGCCACCTGCTATCTCCTCTTGCCTTGCACGCCCTCTCCTCTATCTGAGGGCAGCAGGCCTTGCCTTGCTGGGTGGCTTTCCCTCTCACAGGATCCGCAGAGCCCATAGCACTAAGGCATGATTTGCTTTCTTCACACTCATTCTTGCATGGACATAAAAGAGTCTTCCAGAAACAACATGGCCAGTGAAATTACAACAGATTGAACGGAGCAAGAGAAGGGAATGGAACCATCTTTCATTAAGCCAGGAGCTAGAGATTTGCTAAATGTAAAACAGTGTCACTTTTCTCATTAAATTGTTTTGAAAATAGTTATTTTTCATAAAAATGTTATTTATATTAACAAGTAATATGTTTATGTTATTTTAAAATAAATTAAGAAAGACATGTTTGAACTTTTCATTTCTAATAAATGTTGATAGATAGAATCTAGTTTTTATAAAACATCTTTGGGTACTCAATGATTTTAAGAGTGTAACGGGGTTCCTAAGACCAAAATGTTTGTTACTGTCTGGTCCCTCAGGGATTCTCACAGTGCCTGGCACACAGTAGGTCTCAATAAATACCTGCTGAGTGAGCAGCCAGTTATCCAGACTCTCTTCTCACCACTTGGACTGTAACCTTCTCCAGCCAAGCACAGCCAGCTGTAGCTCTGAGCACGTCAGGCCCTCCGAGCTTCCTGGCCTCGCTCAAGCTGCTGCTTCTGTTCACTGCCTCTCTAGTCCTCACTCCGCTCTACTGCTTCTTTCCTGGGCTAACCCTTTCTCGTCATTCAAGACCCAGCTCAGATAACAGCTTCCCTGAGCCCTCTGACTCCCCAGACTGGCTTCGTCCCTGCCTCTCTATGTTCCCACAGACCCTGTAGGTGCTGCTGCACCAGCACCTCTGAGTGACTCTGCAGCTCTCTAATTCAGCAAAACTGTATGCTGGACGCTTAAACCATTTAAGAGAACATTGATATGCTCTCTGCGTCCTTGTGCATTCTCAGCCACACCACCTTGCCTGGCCCCCACCCCCACGCGCCACCCGCTGCCCTCCTACCTTGGGCAATCTCGAGCTGCCGCTTTGCGTCCCCCAGTGCGGAGAACAGGTCGAGCTTGATCCTCGTTTCTGCGCTCAGGCTGTTCTCCAGGTGCTGTGTTTTATCTTGCATGGCTGAGAGAGCTGACATTAACACCTCAGTGTCCTTCTCATTTTCCTTATACTTCCGAAGCTCCTATCAATATCATCAAAGCAGCAATGTTACAAGATAGTTTGGCATCGCTCTATAAATTAGCCTGAAATCACAAATAAAATCCTGCTATTATTGACCTGGCCCCTAGAACACAGAATGCTAGTATTCTATGGATTTAGACCACCCCAGTAGGGGCCCTCAAACTTTTTAAACAGGGGGCCAGTTCACTGTCCCTCAGATCGTTGGAGGGCTGGACTATCGTTTAAAAAAACTATGAACAAATTCCCATGCACACTGCACATATCTTATTTTAAGCAGGACAGGCAGCGGCGGCAAAAACACCCAGCATGTGGCCCGCAGGCCGTAGTTTGAGGATGCCTGCTAGAAAGAGGGCAAAATGTATTTGTATGGTGATGTGCACATACAGCAACATTTTAGATAAATCTGACTATGTTGGGTTTTTCTGTCTCCAAACAAGACACTTTCTTACAAGCTTTAATTCAGAACCAAAAAGAAGATTTTCCTTGCTGCCAGTTGCAAATACTGCTGTAATACTGTAGTCAAATTTGCCAAAATTCTACTCTCAATTTGCACTAATTGTAAAAATGTTGATTATTTTAATAGGGCACACTGCAGAATAAGTCCACTTAAAACATCTGGTAATGCAACCAATAAATATATGTACAGAGATATTTTAATTTCTTCATTTTAACAGAGATATCCACACATATTATAATTTTAAAATATATTAAAGTTCAAAGAAGAAAATGAACATCACCCAAAATCCCAACATTGTGAAAATTTGATACATATTATTTTAGTCTTTTAAGCAAATATGTATCTTTTAACATAAATGAGGTAACAGTATGTATTCAGTTTTGTATAATTTAAAAAAACTTATATAATCGCAAATGTTCCTTGAAAATGTAGTTCTTAATGGCAGCATAATACTCTCACATATATATGTACCATAATTTATTAAATGAATCACCTACTGTTAAGATTGTTTCCTTTTTTTTTGGCATTTATATTACCACCACGAAGAACATCTCTGTATATATATCATCAATAAGATTTTTAAAAAATATTTACCTTTGGGTGAAGTCCTAACAAGCAAAATACTTAAAAAGTATGTGACCCCTCCCAGAAAGTTACACTTCCCCCACAATGTATGAGGCCTATTTCACTGCAGGCTCTCTCAGATTGATGTTATCATTTAAAAATTCTTTGCTAATTTCACAGGAGATAAATGATACTCAATTTTATTCTATGTCTTGTGATTAATAAGGATGTAGTAGTAAGTTCTTATCAGCCATTTCTATTTCTGCTGTGAATTAACTGTTGGCATCCTTTGCCTATTTTTCTGTATATTTGAGCTTAGCAATTTTTATGATTTATATATCAAGAGTATTAATTCCTTATTTATATTTGATGCAATATCTATGCTCGCCCAGTTGGTTATTCCCATTTATATTTTTTGTTTTGTGATTTCTTCCATTATACTTTTGACTGCAATGTAATTTTTAACTTATTTAATTTTGGGGTGACTGACACTGGTTAGTAGAATTATGTAAGTTTCAGTATTATAACACATCATCTATACACTGCATGCTCATCATCAAGTTTAGTCTCCTTCCATTACCTTTTCCATCATTTTTGTTTAGAAAGTCTTCTCCTGTTTCAAGACTAAAGAAATTCTATATTTTCACCTACTTTAAAATAAAATGTCTTTTTATTTCTGTGTTCAACTCTTCATCTGGAATTCCTTTTTGTATAGGATGGCGACGACCTTCTCATTTTATTGCTTTTCCTCACCATCCCCATCCATTTCTGATGCCACCTTCACCGCACACTTCAGGTGTTGTCTCTAGGTCATCTATTCTACTCCACTGATGTGCCAGTAATTTCTCACAGTTCCACATGAGTCAAATTACTACAACTTTATAATATATGACATTCATGTTAAATGTCCCCTTTAAGTGCCGACGCCAAACACTGTGCCATGGAACACATGGCTCCCGAAACTGGCTGTGCTCACAGCACTGGCAGCTTTCCTCGCAATGTACTGCACAGAATTGCAATCTGGAAAAGCTCAGAGCGACCAGAATGGTCAACTCCCTGGGGATGGAGAGACGGTTAGGGCTGATGAGAGATGTATAAATCCCAAACGACACTAATCTGGCCTACAACCTAAAAAAATAAAATGAATCTACAGCAATTCAAATTCTGGTATAAAACATGTCAAAGGACCATCAACATTTCTGCCTTGTATTAGAATCTGACTAAATTAAATATGACATCAATGAGCTGGACAAGATTAGAGCTTCCTCTTGGCACAGAGCTTTCCGGATGCACTGGGATCTGCCTGTATCCCCACATTGGGTCACAGGCCAGCAACCAATGTAGAAGAGAATTCAAGTAAGAGAAAGCCTTTGGTTCCCCCATTACCTGAACTTTCAGTTCTAGTTCTCTGATCTGGTCTTCTTTCACCTTCATGTCCATTGTGAGCTTCTTGCCCTCTGCCTCCAATTCTCTGATCCGATTCCGTAAGGTTTCGGTGCACTCTCCCCTTTTGGAAAGGAAGAGATGATGATAAGGGGACTTACAAGACTATTGGTTTACTTATATTGCAAGATGGGTATTTCTCTATACTCCAAAGCAAGTCGGGTATAGGCTGTCTGGTATTCTCTCTCTTCTTTGATGATTTCAACAAATTCTCTAGAAATAATTATCATTAACTGGATATCTAATATGAGCCAGGCACCAAGCTAGGTACTTCACCCACACTACCTTCTTTATGGAGACAGGGTATAGTACCCACTTTTATAAATAAGATATAATACTAGTTCATGGTCACCTAGTTTGTAGGTCACAGAACTGGGATAAAAATGGAAGTTTCCCAACAAGCTTCCCACCTGGCCTTGTGACTTGAGACAATTCACACAAACTGAGCAAGGCAGAGCCAGACATGCCCAGCAGGGGGCAGTGAACCAGAATTTTTTTTCACTTTTGAGGGACTATGCCTTGAAACTTTCACCTTTCTTTAATCATGGTTGCCACAGGCCCGGAATAAACAGAAGAAGGGAGTAACATGAGGTGGATTCTCAAGGCTAAAATAAGGATAAACTACAAAAGATGATGGCAAGATTGCCAAAACAGTCTGATGGAGAAAACAGGTGTCTTGCCTACACAAAAATATAGGTCCAGTGAGAGACTCAAAGGCTTGAGATTTCATTAAGAATAAAAACGACCGCTACACAAGTGATGGCAAACAAGGACCATCTAAGGGTAAGATCAAAACAAAACAAATAAGCTTAACTGGAAACAAAAGGGATTTAGAGTAGAGAACAAAACCAATTTACTGATTCTCAGGTATACTAGTAAGAGGCACTACCCAACATGGTTAAGGAATTGTCATATACTCCTCAGTGGATTTTTTTGGGGAAAAATGGTAGGTGGTAGATGAATTAAGGATAGCACAGGCCACAGTAGATTATTGTTCAGAAAAATCTCCAGCAAGTGTAAATGCTTCAGAAATGCTTACAAATCTTCAAACAATGAACAAACCAAACATTAGATTAGGTTAGGGTTAGGCAGGCTAATAAAGGGTCTTGTGCACCTGTATAGATGCTGGTCAGCCAAGTGAGCTCAGCTATCTGCAGTACAGAATCTGCTGGGGGGAGACAGGATCACACAAGAGAAAGAGGCCTCTCCTGCTGTTATTTCCTAAAAGGTAAGCTGAGGATTGATCAATTATTCTGCAAATGCCAGAACCCAAAAGAAGGCTATTAACACACCAAATACAAAAAAGCAAAACTCAAGGAAGAATGCCAGTAGAATTATATCACATAGATACAAATTATGATAGAAACTTAAAATGAAATAAATAATAATTTACCCTCACTCTGCATCTGTAAACCCATAACTGACTTCTACCATGCAGATGACTTCACTAGTCAAGAAAACAAAGGGGAAAAAGTGAACTAGAAGCCAAAAACAACAAAGAGTCTCTTAACTATCTTCTCTCCTTGCTAATATTCAAATTGCAGTTACATATCAAGTCTGGAATATTTGCATACTTTTCAATGGTATAGGAAGTAGTCCCTAATTTGCATCACTCCCCAAGTTCAATATCTAAGAGTGACTTATGTTTCCTTTCCCCCATCTTTTCCAGCTCATTTGACAATTTGCTGATATCCAACAAAGACATGAGCAGTTAGTACATAGTACTTGGGAACCAAGATTTTACCTTTCTTCCATCTATACATATAAAAGGCCATTATGCTAAGTGTCCGACCGTCTGACTGGTCGCTATGACATGCACTGACAACCAGGGGGCAGACGCTCAATGCAGAAGCTGCCGTGATGTGCACTGGCCATTGACAGAGGAACGGCACTGTGGACTTGGCACCCACAAAGCAACACTTGGATTCCCCCAAGTGGGACACAGGCCCCACCACCATCCTGAAGCGACACCCCACCAAATTGCAGCTGATGCTGCAGAGACCCCATGGCACAAAATGCGGTCCACAGCCCCGCCTGGCTGTGGTCGCCGGGTAATGATGTCAAGTAGCAACTCCCGCCTTCCTCTCCCTAGCAACTAACTTCCTTGGAGTTTCTTCAGCCCAGGAACATGACTTACTTTATAGCCAAGTAGAAACATTTCACACTTTAACCAAATGTCTGTGAAGCATTTTCCTGTGTCTCATCTCATTTGATCCTCACGAAGTCCTGGAGTAGGTAGATAGGAGACTTGCTAGAATCTTATTTTCTTTTCACTAACCAGAAAATGAAACCTGACCCAACTGAAAAGAAGAAATGGTGGACCTTGAAAATGATTTCAGGTTTTCTCACTGCATAGAATATAGTCAAACACTGCTGCAGTTAAATATTTTACCCTTTGTTCTCCCTGTGTAATCTACAATAATAATCTGCTTCATGTTGATATTTACTGCTAGTTGCTAACAATTACCTGACAGAGAAGTTAGGGTACTTCACTGAGCTGGAAAAAGTTTAGCTAAATCAGAAAGCAGGTTTAATTAAGCAAATTTATCTAAATATATAAAGCTCTCACTGGCACCAATTGCACGTTTCCATCTGTCATTGTCGGATCATGAATTTGATTGACAATTCTATTACAGAGAAAAGGCGAATAGCAGTGTTAAAATATTTCTTCTAATTAATTTCCATTCAATGTGCACAAATTCATGCACCAGGCCTCTAGTTTTAAGATAAAAACTTCAGAAACACACACCAAAGAGTAGGGAGTAGTGATGGCTCTATAAAGAGTACAAAATTCTAGATTGTTTTTTTTTCAAAGTGTTTAGTAATTATCAGTCTGGAAGAAAGTGACTGAATACGTTTTCTTAAAAAAAAATATTTTTATTGATGTCAGAGAGGAAGGGAAAGGGAGAGATAGAAACATCAATGATGAGAGAGAATCATTGATTGGCTGCTCCAGCACACCCCCTACTGGGAATCGAACCTGGGACCCTTCAGTCCACAGGCCGATGCTCTATCCACTGAGCCAAACCAGCTAGAGCTGGAAACCCTTTTATGAGCAGCACTTTGCCTCCCAGGTGTGGGAGGCTTGGTGATATCCTCCCCCCACTTTATGGAGCAGATCATGGAAGATGAAGTTGTTATAAGAGAGTGCAAATTTAGCCCTAACCGGTTTGGCTCAGTGGATAGAGCTTCGGCCTTCGGACTAAAGGGTCTCAGGTTCGATTCTGGTCAAGGGCATGGACCTTGGTTGCGGGCACATCTCCAGTAGGAGGTGTGCAGGAGGCAGCTGATCGATGTTTCTAGCTCTCTCTCCCTCTCTCCCCCTCTCTGTAAAAATATCAATAAAATATATTTTAAAAAAAAAAAGAGAGAGTGCAAACTTGCACAGATGGAGTTTAAACCAGCTAATAAAACCATAATTAAAAGCAATCCATCCATGCATGGCTTTTGTGTTTCTAATCCTGCCTGAGGTATCAAATTCCCATGGCTGTTTCGGTACAAGGAAAGTCAACATAGATTAAGCACTCGGGTGATATGGACATACCTAGACGCAGCAGCAAATGCAACAGCCCGGGCAGCAGTAGCTTCTTCTAACTTCTTCCTCTTTTTCTCTTCCATTAACTGCTTTTCTACAAAGCTTCGGGCTTCCTGCTCAGCTTTTAGCTTTTTTTCCAACTGGCTGATATTCTGCTTGTCTTTTTGCTTCACTTGCACAGCATTATGTAACCTATATGGAAATGATAGTCACAGAGTTTTACAATTACAATAACCACTATGAACCCTGGAAAAATATGGCTCCTCTTTGTCATTTTCAGGCCAAAGTAAAGAAGAGGTTTTTGAACAGCAAACATAAATGTCAACTCCCAGAGTGGCCAGGGAGAACACACTGTCATAATTTCATTTAACGATTTCTAAATATCAATAAGCAAGCTGCCATGTAAGATACAGACCTAGTTTCTGCTCTATCTACAGAAGGACATTCAGAAAATAGGGTAAAGCAAGTTTCTATCAGAGGGAAATATAACAGCAGAACTAATTCAAGTCCCCCAAAGCACCGTGAAAGAACTTCAGTCTGATCAAGGCACAGCTGATGGAACCAGCAGCACTGAAATTGAGGTAAAGGGTAAGTGGGGGAATGTCTTTCTTTGTGTGAATATGGTGCCTCGTCTTTACAGCTGTGAGATGGTTTTTCTAGAGTATCCCAACCTAGATCTTGTAGGATCATAGGATGCTTCATTTCAGATGGAAATTTCGGCCACATTCCCTTCCCTGCCTACAACCACCCTGCAGCTTAACATAACAATAAAAGATCAGTTTATCTAAATATATCAATAAGGGTGAGATGTTCTCTATGTATCAATGCTACACTCACCACATATGTGGGTCAGAAGCAGTGTAGAGGTTATTTGTCTATAATGCTTAAACTCTGAGTTACATTCCTTAAAAATGTTGAAGAACTACTCTTTCAATAGGGCAAGCCCAGAAAACCCAAAACCTATAATATTATTCACTACTGTAGGCGCACAGTGCTAAGAAACTAAAAAATAAAAAAAAAGGACAGACCCATATTGAGTCAAGAAATAATTCCAGAATGAATGAATAGAAAGCATAAGAATTCAAACAGGAGAGCTGGCTTTTTGTCTGTCTCTTCAAGTAAAATCGAAGTTCAATGTCATTTAGTTTTGGAAATCAAAGTAAATAGAGTCCAATGCTCTGGAAGCTTTCACTCAAAGGAGCAAGAGCTTCGAATTGTGGCAGAAAGACTTCTTTTCAGCTTTCCGTATATTATCATAAAAGCTTGATAACTATTTTAAATTCAGAGAAGTCATTAAGTGAAAGAAGACAAAATAGCAATATTAATAAACTTTTGTTGGAATAGTTCTTACAGATTTTACAACATGTTGACTATCTGGTACTAAATTAAATGTTTTATTTAAAACCCCCTCCGCTCGGTGCCTCTGTCACTGTGAATCTTGTGCTCCAATCCCTGGAAACAAAAGCAGCAGTGAGGCCACTCAGCTCATCGAAGGCCTGATAAGTGCACATACTTGTTCTGCAGCAGCTCGTTCTCCTGCCGGAGCTGGCCCATTTCTGAGCGGATCCCTCGCTCGGTGCTAGAGAGGGAGCTGATCTGACTGCGGAGCTCTTGTTCCACTTGCCTGCTGGCCTGCAGGTCAGCCTTTAATTTTTTAATGTCTTGTTCCAGCCTAGGAGAAGGAGAAACACAGCATTTTCATCTCAGAGAGGGCACCCAGGGGGCTTTGTGGAGACCCTGGCTAAAGTCCCAGACTGCTGGGTGAATGGCCGAGGACCCCTCTGGCAGCTCCTGCCATCACAACCCCTATCTGCTATTGGCTCTATACTGAAAGCTTCTGCCTGGGTCCCCACGTCTTCCCACCAGAAGGTAACCTCTGATTTCCCCCAAATGTTTGTGAACACTGACGGCTAAAGATGGAGCTTGTGAGCATCTCAGCTGCTAATAGAGGAGGAGGGAAAGGTAAAGAGAGGGTGGCTGAAGGGTAAGGTCCCCTCCCTACTGGTGAGCTGCCGTGCCCCTCAGCAAGGGAGGGATGTTAGGAACACCCAGCTCAGGACCCACCTGCTTTGAGATATTCTGATAGATCAGAATCTACTGTCTGAGATTCCATCCCAACACAGGCCTAGAAGAAAACAGTGTGGGAAACAACCTCCTGAAATTTCTAGATCCTTGCTAAATGAAGTTCATACCTCTGGTGAGTGTGACAGAAGAGCTCATTAGACTCAGGACAAGGAAAGAAAAAAAGAACAAATTGCATGCTCTAAGAATCATAACCAAGCACCATCTGTGAACTGAAGCCTGTATTTTCTCTCCAATTCCTTACTCCTGTTCCATCTACTTTCTTCATTTAACACAGCATTAGTTTCATGTATTGAGGAACTATTATATGCACATGTATGGCTGGAAAAGGTCAACAAAAAGTGTAAAATCAAGTCGCTTTCTTCATGAGAGGACTTTACAATTTCACTAGGGGCCAATAAATACTTAAAATGATTAACCACCACAAGGAAGGCCATGATTACATACATGCTAGAAGGAATAACTAATATTTAATGAGAACCTACGTACCAGGCAGTGTTCTATGGGTTTTAATAGTATGAACTCATTCATTCTACACAACTTATGGCTAAATCCAATTATCATTCCCATTTTTCTAGATGAAGAAATCTAGATTCAGGAAAGCTTCTGGCCAAGGTCACACGGACAGGCTAGTGCCAGGATCCACTCTTCACCAGCAGGCTGCACTGTAGTTGTATCATCCACAGCCTGGTATGGGTAGAAGTGCCACATGAGTTCTGAGGAGAGAAGGTGGGAACTGCACTGGGCCTTAACAGCTGGGCAGGATTTGGAGAAACAGAAGGGGAGGCAGGGGCATTCTACATAAGGGAGAAAACATGTCCAAAAGCTCAAAGGCAGAAACAGCCATAGATATGTGAGGGACAGAGCCTCTGAGAAAGGCTTGTACTCCGGGAACAGAGTGAGAGAGGATAGAATGGGTCTGCTAGATGGTACTTTGGCAAGTGGCACTAGAGGTTAGACCAAGGATGGCTGCCATGTGAGACTCAGAAGACACCTTTCTCTGCAAACGTACAGGTAGGCAAAAATCAGCGTGCTCTGATGAGATTAGTGCACTGCCCTAACATAACATACAACAGAACCAGGATTTCTGGAGGGTGACGGTGATCTCTCCTTGGGATTGCCAGTTCCACAGACTAAGTCTGACAGACATTTTTATTAAGAACCAAATCCCAGGGCCCACCACACTTATTAGTATTTACTAAATACGTTCTCTGGCCTCTCTCAGCAAACCAAAGAGCAGCCTTATTTACTCACCTACCTTTCGCCAACTGAAACAAAATCTCAAAAACAAAAAGGAATATAACATTGATGGTCATCGCCCAGGCACAGTAGTCTCCCTGCCCAGTGACGGGGAGCACAGACTGGAGACTTTGTGTTCCAGAAGCTCCGTCAGGTCTCCTGACACAGCTGCTCCCCAGGGAAGGGTCACAAGTCAACATCACGCCACACTTTCCCTATTGCCAGGGTTATTCCAGTTGAACGTCCTCCCGGAACTGCTCTAAACAATTACCAGCCGGCATTTATGCCATCCCACACCATCCCTCATTTGCCTGAAGCAACCCAAGGGATATGTTCCAAAATGCATCAATGCTGTCAGGTTATCCCCATTAAGAAGTTTGGCTGAAAAACGTGTTAGGTAATTTATCTTTCTTCAGAAGTCGATTTCGC
>PVJC01031301.1:0-20659 GCA_004026665.1 Murina feae | reverse complement strand
CCAGGTAGGGGAAGTTTTCTGTCATTATTTCTTCAAATAGGTTTTCAATATCTTGCTCTCTCTCTTCTTCTGGCACCCCTATAATTCTGATGTTGGTATGCCTGAAGTTGTCCCAGAGGCTCCTTACACTATGTTCATATTTTTTTATTCTTTTTTGTTTTTGCTTTTCTGGTTGCCTGTTTTTTGCTTCCTGGTATTTTATATCTTTGACTTGATTCTTGCAATCCTCTAGTCTGCTGTTGGATCTCTGTATATTATTCTTTATTTCAGTCAGTGTTTGCTTAATTTCTGATTGGTCCTTTTCCATTTTTTTGGTATTCTCATTAAGTTCCTTGAAGGTCTCACTTAGTTCCTTGGAGGTTCGTAGAAGATTCTTGAGTAGCTTTATAACTGTGATTTTGAACTCTATATCCAGTCATTTGCTTTCCTCTGTTTCTGTCATTTGTGATCTGTTTCTTTGTCTCCACATTTTGGCCTGCATTAATAGAGTGGTGTTTTCTGTCCAGCTGCAGTCTGTTTATTTAGACTTACCTTTCTGTTTTGGCGCCGAGAACTTCTATTCAGTCTCAATGCACTCCTTCTCTTGCCTTCTAGTTGTAAATCTTCCACTCCCTTGGTTCTAGAGTATGGCTTTTTAGGTTTATTGTTGTATTTTTTAATGTTTGTGGGCAGCTGCACATTCAGGTATATACCTTATGCCGTCATCTTGGTTCTCTCTGTATCTTTTTCAATACTTACCATGCACTTGATAACTTAGACTAATATATACTAGAACTTTCTAATTGAATAATTACTTACTATTGACTTGTTTAAAAAATTAATTAATGAGAGCCTCTAGTTCTATGAACTCTATTCCTAGGTTTATCTCTAATTTCTCAGTCTCAGATAAGACTGTATTCCTCAAATTTTCATTTACTCAATGAATTGATGATGGAGCCACAGACAGGCTGACAAAGTTTTTCTCACTATAGAAATCAACATATAATAAATTAGTGTATTAAATACCAATGCTTATTTTTGTGCCACCTCAGCTATACAATTAATTAAAGCTTTAACCTTCCACTCTAAAGACATTTAATTTCTTTAAGTTAAAAGATAGGAGTTTGTGCATTTCACTTAATGTGAAAATATACAAATCCTATATTGGGATAAAAATTCATCTTTTGCTGGCATTTTGACGGGAAATCAGGAGTGTGGTAGTGGGGGTAAATAAGTTTTCTCTTCCTTTCTGTGTGAATGACTGTTTTTTATTTAAACTGAAGACAATTAAATGGTGAATATTGCCACAAAAGCAACTTTGGCTCATTGAAAACTATGGAAATAGACCTTATATTCAGATCCAACCTTTCTTTCTGGGAAGGATTAAGAGGAAGATCTTTAGAAACAGAAAACACTGAAAAATTGTTTGAACTGAGTGCAACCTTAGAAATCATCTTTCTTCACACTTTCATTTCTCAGAAATAAAATGTTTTCTCAGAAAACAATTCTAAGGCTCAGAGAAGTCACATGGTTTCACCACAGTCACTGCATGACAGAGGCCTTGTGTCCCAGCTCGGAGAGGAGGCTGGGTGTCCTGCACCAACACTTATGCTCACACACTGCTTGCTGAAATGGGATACTCTCTCCTGCTCATATAAAACAGCCATAGCACTGCTGTCTGCTTTTCTAGATCCTCTGTGAGAGATAAACTGGCAAAAAGAATAAAAAGTAGAGTACCAAAAAAGCTGAAAGGGATTAGGAATACTTTCTGGAGAAGTGAAACCCTATTCGGAGAGAGGGAACTCCTGCCAGATCAGATTGCAATGCAAGAACGCATGCATCTAGACCTCCTGACTTTTCATATCTCTGGTCACGAAGTTCAGATTCTCCTCTGACCTTTCATCCCTTGGCATCTTATCAGTCATGAGGGAGACGCCATTAGCGGAGGAACAAGGGGGCCAGAAAATAGCATCATGCAACTCCCATACAAGCCCTTGCATGACCACTCTCTTAAGCATTAAGACCCCAGAACACTGAGGTTCTGATCCGCATGAAAAATCTTATGAACAAAGCCTTGAATCTGTTGACCATAGAGAGAGTTTGGGTCAAACTAGAGATAAAGGACCAACCCTGCCCCCCACCCCCACCTCTCTCTCAACCACACCTTTCCCCATCCCCTTCTTCCCTCAGGTGCACTCTCTCTATAGAGCATGCCCAAGCCTTTCCTTGCCCCTTTCTTCCTTAGGAAAGTTATCTTTGTTTTCTTTCTCTTAAGCTCAAAGGGCCCTTCTTTGCCTCTGTAACTTGCTTCCTGAGTCTATGTAGCCTAGCTGGCTCACTTCTTCCATAACTCACTTCCTCTACCCCTGTGACTTTCTAAATAAACCTTTGCTTGTACTGGAGTTTCCTGGCTCTGAAATTTTTTCTTAGCCTAACTCAAGGACCAAGATGTAACATCTGCTGTAGTTCACTGTTTATCTGTCAAAAAAAAATCATATGGTCTTCTGTTTTTCTGGCTTGCCAATTCTCTTCGGACTCTTTTTGTGGTAAATAATTCCTTCATTTCTAATAGTCAGTAGTCCCCCAGTCCTGTATTACATCCACAATTAAAATGAGTCCTTCACAATGGGGGGGGGGGGGGTGGTGGGGAGGAGACATATATAATACTTTCAACAATAAAGAATTTAAAAATATATAAAAAATAAAATGAGTCCTTCGATTAACAGTAAGTGAGCTTCTTATCAGATTCCTTCTTTCCAAGAGCTGCTGCTTCAGTTATTTGCATGTTGAACTTTCTCTCTTTGAAATGAAGGCCTACTCCCAATCCCCACGCTTACCCTCTTATTCTGAGTTGGACCTCACGATAAGTGAGTGGGATCACTAGAAGCTCTGAATCTATTCACTTATGCCAGAAAGCACTTTAATATTGTTTTTGGGATTTCATAATGAATGTGGGACAGCTCTCCACATGCACAATTCATGACTTATGATGCTGGTCCTACCTAGAAAAAAAAAAGGCCAATATTTAAAATCTCAGAGTTTGAAATAAACCAAGATTCAAGAAAATGGGAGGTGATAGATCCTCCCTTTCCCCAACTGATGGGCAGAGTATGAGGTAATCTGCAGCCTGGAAATACCTGAGTGACTAACCATATGACTCTGTACAAGATCAGGCATAGAGATGTTTTTTGCAGACAGTTTGTACACAAGGGAAGGACCAGAAAAGAGAAGTTGAGCTCTCTGAGGGGTTCTTGTGGATGGCTTAAATAGGGGCCTTAGTGTGGATGTAGGACTTGGGAGTGAGGATGAGATCAGTTGTCCCATAATTAATGGTCACTTGATGGCCATTGATCCCGGGGAACCACAAGAAATTTTCCATGGTCAGTGGACCACTTGAAGAGCCTGTAAAATAATGCTTCCACAAATATTCTAGTTACTGATTCAGGTCGAGGGTCTGAGAATCTGAGGATCTGAGACTCACTATGGGTTCTTGACTTCATGCAGCAAAGAATTCAAACATAAGCCAGCATAGAGTTTAAAGTGAAAGTGAGTTCACTGGTGAAGCCATGAGACAAAATGGGCTGCTTCACAGACAAAACAGCCCCGCTTTAGAAGAATTGCTTTCTTTATTATCAGAGATTGGGTATTCTATAAGAGAGGGAATATTCAGAATCTTCTTGGAAAAGGGATGGAGATTTCTCAGAGGAGCTCTGTCAGCCATATTGTGTTCTTTTATGGGCTTTCCATTTCTGATCAGGGTAGCTCAGGGTGTATTGTTTAGAATGGCAATATATTAAAATAAATGCATGATGAGGTGAAACTAGTCATGTTATGATACCATTGCCATAATCTGGTTATTATGTAATGAAAAAGGAGTAAAGGGAAGACTAGATAATATAGGCATGCCATTTATACAGACTTGTTAGAAAGCTGTAATTTAATACTCTCCAAGTCTGTTCCCCACAGATCATTAGGGCAAGGGACTGGACAAAGGAAGTTTGGACGAATGTCCAATAATGTCTGAGTGACATGGAAAGGCAGTTATCTGTCAGTCACACCTGGGAACAAGTCAGTGGTCAGAGAATATTTAAACTGTCTAAAGGAGCCCTCTCTCTGGGGCCTTGGCACTTGGCCCTCCTGGGACTCCTGTTGCACGGGGTGCATTCTCCTACATTCGCACATGTGACCCATGGACAGGTGGACTCCACGCAATGGATTAGTAGACTGAATCTCCTTGCTCCTGAACTGTGCCTGGCTGCAACTTGGAATAGAAGCTCTGGACACTGGCCCTACTTTTGGGTCTGTTGGACCCCCAGCTACACCTCTTTCAGGACTGTGTTAAGGAACATGGGACTTTGCAACCTGAGAAATATAATTCCAGTAAAAACAATTTATCCTCCTGTGGAGCCTTAGAAAATTCATTGTCTGAAGCTATAGCAAGAGCCACCCTGTGTCCACTAGTGTTGGAGAAATCTTACCCACTAATTGCACCCAGAACAATTGATTAAGCTGGTCTCTGCTGGTTTTAAGCCATAAATCTGGTGGAAGGTTACAGCTTTTATTGATTATAGCTGTTTTGCTACATACCTTATGTCATTACCATTTAATTGACAAGACATCTATTTTTTAGAACATGATGTTTAAAAAGGTTGTATCGTTTTGTACATTCTTTCTTTTTGCTTGACAGGCCCAAGGTTCTTGGGCTTGATGCTTCAAAAGAAAAGCCAATATTCAATGCATCAGCATTTGGAGCAAGGAAAGATTTATAGAACTTATTCAAAAACCCAACATAAAAGAGTCAGAAATCCAGGCAGCTTTTACAGTTAAAGGAAGGAAGGAAAGGCCAGACGAGAAGTGGGTACTGACCTCAGACAGATAGGCATCTACAGGGATTCTAGGGAGAGTGTGAATTTCTCAATGCCTTTGTTCCTGGATCCTCCGAGGACCCACAGATCTAAGTCCAGTTATGGATACTCCTGTGAATCTCTGAAAAACAGTCATTACTTTGTGCATTTTCCTCACCTCTGCTGACAAAGGGGCTGCTTAATCCTCAAGCAGAATTCCTCTAATGAAATGAACTGTCTATAGCAGGAGCTATCAGCCTGCAGACCATCAGAGAGAAGCATTTCATTCTGTTACTTGGTAAGGATGTGGTTAGGTTAGTTTCAACTGTGGAATTTTACTGAAAGCAAGGAGTCATAGTCAGGCCTCTCAGTGGGAGGCCTTTCAGTCAAGGTGGAGCCTGGATGTTACCCTATACTGTCCCATCACGGGGCATGTTTTACAAGTGGGAGTGGTGACTGCCCTTTAAAGCTCATTACTTTTATGGGTCATTCTCTAGTTTCTTCTTGTTACATGTCTGGGCAAAATGACTCTGAAGGCCAATTTCCTTCCTCTCCTGCATTCCCTGACTATGTGGCTGGGTACATTACTGTTCAATATTTTTATTGTGCTGACTATTTTTATGAATATATATATATATATATATATATATATGTCAAAACTCATCAGACTGCTCAATTTAAATATGAATGTTTTAAAATATGCCATTATACCTCAATAAAACTATTTTTGAAATGTGCTTTAGATACCACTATCCCATCCTCTTCTCCACCAAGGGAAAACATAGTTTCCTCTATGCATATGGAGACTTTTCATAGTTCCCAGAATACAAGACTAGGCTCAGTAATAAGTAAGAGAAAATCAAGAAAAAAATTACTTTAAGGAACTTATTAAACACCCTTAGTTACCATAGCAGTTTTCATAAAGGCACACTAGTTCAATTCTTGGGGGACAGAGGGATCCATGACTGCAGACTATAGGGAAAACCCTGAGCCTCTCCACTTCCCTCCAGATGATTTTGGCTGGCTCCTCACTCAGGCTCCTAGCCTGCCACACCAGAACCCTCAGTTTGAATACAGTCCAGGAATGGCTATGACACTGCCCACCTACCACAAAGCACACTATCTCCAGGCCAGCCCCAGGGTCACTGAGTGCTTCCTGTTCCCTTTAGAGGGAGGGGTGTTCGGCAGTGACTGAAACATTAATATTTAACACAACTAGGGAATGACTGCTCTCACAAGTCACTGTCCCAGGATGAAAGGTAGTAAGTTGCGAGCTGGATAGAAAGTGAGCTATTTGAGAATGTCTTGTTTTAGATGAATAAAATAACACCCCTCAAAGTTTCTAATCATTCAAGGGGACATGGAACTAACTTTATGACATACCAGGAATTTTATTAAGCCCATTTTATGTCTATATTTGTTTATTTAGGTGCTAAAACTGCCCTCACAATGAACACTAATCACTCTTTATTGAAAATTAGTTTTCTGGTTTTTCTTTTGCATTAAACTGAAAGCTATTAGAGAACAGAAACCAGGCCTTTTTACCCTTCTGTGGCTGGTGATTTGCAGGGTGTCAGCAGATTTAATTTATCAAATATGCAGTGCTTAATGAGACAACTGATCATCTGCAAAGCTAAGTAACTTACACAGATAGTAAATGTCTGACGATATGGCAAAGGTGTAATGGCCATTGTAATGAAAAAGTATCATTAGACTGAAGGATGATGCAGGCAACTCCATAGGATAGAACAGAATTTATTAAAGGGCAATTAACTTACAGGCACGGAGAATCAGAGCAGACAGAGGACCCAGGAGTTTTACAAAAACTATTCTCCACTAACAGACCCTGTTATAGCACTTTCTTAATAGCAGAATTCAGGTACTAATGGTTGACAAGGCAAAGGGACAAAGGATGTAATACTCTCAGGGCCCATACTTCATGGTGGTCTTGTGATAGATGGTTGTTTCTCATTGATACCATCACCAGTTTGGTATTTACCTTGGTTTTTATGTCATTCCAACTTTTACTAATAAAAGGATCAAAGTTTTGCCACCCTGAAGCTACCTTTTTGGTATACTGATTTTAAGATGTTTATTAAGAAAGAAAAAGAGGTCGTTTGTCATCTAAATCGTTGTTACTTGTTAGTGCCGAAAAAAAATCCCTTTCTGGTAGGGCCTGCCTGGTGCCACAAATGAGTGGGTTGTGGGTGAAGGCATCTCACATATTGTGGCGTACACTCCATCTCTCTGACTTCAGCCAAGTGAGTTTGAAGATCTAATTGGCTTTATTAGGCAATTCAGGAAATGGGCAGCATGCCAACTAGCAACCAGAAAGGTGGTTTGGTGAGTTTTACAAAATGGAGGGTTTTTATAGGCAGAAAGAGGGTGGGACTATGACGTAGTTAGAAAACTGGATTATTTTAAGCAAGGACACCTTCATTCAGGGGAAGGCAGAGGGTCTTACCAGCCAGATTACTTCACCAGTGCTGATCAGGTAATTCCAAATTGATTGGTTTACAATTTCACCTCTGGAAGAAGCTGAAATTTGGTTAGTTGCTAAGTTTTTGTTTGGTGACATGGATTAGCAAAAAATCATGAAATCCGCGCATTGGTAACGGTACCTGGGCTGTGGACCTGGTACTTCCTCCCTTCCCCCAGTGGGCTGCTGCTGCAGGCCAGGGCCTCCTTCCCTTCCCCCAGCTGGCCCCAACCCCTGGTGGAACTCCTGGTTGAGGGGACAATTTGGATACTACGCTTTTATTACATAGTATTAGAGGTACACTGTGCCCCTTGGGGTCTCCTCCTCCGCATCCAGCATGGAGGGGGAGATTAGAACCAGTTCATGCAATCTAGGAGGCGCTTTCAGAGTTAAGGAAATAATGAAAGAGAGACTTAAAATAGATTAAAAGCTTGGGCTGGGTGAGGTGTCTGCCCTCTGGAGGGACAGGCAGAGAGCCTATCCTCTAGAGGGGCAGACACCAGAGAGAGAGAGCCAGCTCCGAAAGCTGTTTATTAAATACTTGAATTACAGGAAGTTACATCACATCTGGGTGGGCCTTTGACATCCTGAAATCCATTCCCTTAACACTGGGCAGAAAACTCAGACTGGCTGGTGTTCCGTCTCTGACTGATTACACCCCCAGAGCGTGGCTTTTGCCCTCTCACTGCGTCCCAGCTGACATAAATTAAGCCGAGTGTATTCTAACGGCCCTCAACAATATAGGATTTTCATGCCTATGATTTTTTAACTTTTACAATGGTGGGAAAACAATATGTGGTCAGAAAAAAAACAGTGGGCTAAGCTATGATATTCAGTAGTGTTGAAAAGAATGGAGTAGAAAGCACTCCAAAATGGGGTCACTTTTGGCAACCATGTGAAGTAACAGACACATTAATTAGCTTGATTGTAGTGATTCTTTCACAATGCATATGTATACTGAATCAGGATGCACACCTGAAATGTAAACAATGTATATTTGCTTTAATTAAAATATTTTCTGTTTAGTCCTTTCACGTGCACACACACACACTTTCTCTCACACTCGCACATACTTCCATTTTTAGCTTCTAGTGTCTTCATACATCTCTGTTCTCCAATTTGTTTCAAAATTGTCAAAGGGAAAAGGGAAGGGTGTAAGAATTGTCTTTAGTAAATGACACAAATGTTTCTGTGTCATGGTCATTGATCCAAAAGGTTTTAATCATGGACCAAAGTTTATGAAGGTATTGAGGTGTTGGTGCATGTTTATAAACTAAAAAATAATTGAAAGAGGATAAAAGAAAAGAAATCCCACACAAAAACCATAATACCATATTCACAGATATCTGCAGTTTGAGTTCTTTATTACACAGAAAACATGAAACACCTTTCCAGTCAGGAAGAGTGATTGAGTCTTAATGATCTAGTACATTGTTAATACTCTGACTTACTACAATGATTCAAAAGTTTGTGAAGAGAAAAAGAAAGTCCTGTATAGTTTCTTAATCTTATTAGATACAAACATAACAAGGTTGTCAAATTATACAGACAGAGCTCTCATTTTGCCAGTTCATATTTCTAAATTTTTAATGCTTCCCCTGATAGCTGACTTTTGAGAATATCAAAAAGCAGTTACTTTTAAAGCACTCCCTGCGATGAAGTAGGAAAAGCCCTGGGTTAGTAGCCAGTTGAAATGGACTTTTATTTAAATGGATTTTTTGCTTCAGCTTTTTCACTAACTTCATAATCTTCAGCAAATCCTTTAACTTTGGGCCCTTTTGTAGCAACATGAGCACCACAGGGGCGTGTTGGTATTAAAATGAGATAACTGAGATGGAAGCACCTTAAAACACTTGTAATGCTGTACCATACACATAATGATGAAATTCCAGAGGATAGGATCTGAGAGAGCTAAGCTGACCAGTTTTAGAAAAGGAAGCAGAAGACTTTATAGAAAAATTTGTTACAGAAAATCCCAGTCCCATTACATTTACGTCTCCATTTCTCTTTGATACATTTAACCGAATGGATTATATAGAGAAGAAGAAGTAGGCATAAGTAGAGGCAGAACCTGAGATAGCTCAAATGCATTACTCCTTGCTGTTCAAGGAGTAAGTTAAAGGCCAACCACGGTACCGTAACCCCTGCAGGGTAGCATCTATCCGTCAAAGTGCACAGGCACCGGGGGTTTACCCTCACAGGCGATGACAACACGCCTAGTGCTGGCCCTGCCCTGATATCTGCAGTTTAGCCGGGAACTTGCTGTAAGCCTGCAGTCTGTGACTCTCACTACACCTGCATGGCAGTTCTTCTTGCCATTCTTGCACTGAATATTGGGGGTCCTGCAGATGTTATTAATGGCCCCGAGGTCTGCATGGATGAAGGTGTTGAATTGCTTGCACCGAAGCCTTGTCATCCCCCGTATTTTCATCATCGAGTTGCAGTATGAGCTGGTGCCACCTCTCTGTGTAGAGTCCACATGTTGCCACTGGAATCTTTGGTACATGAACTGGCCATAGGAGGGCTGCACCAGCCCCAGCCCCAGCAGGGTCAGCAACAAGAACAGAAGTAATGAAAGGGTCTTCTGGAGAGCCATCACTACCTTGGAGGTGCCTGGAGAGAAACCAAGGGGACGGAGAAAGGAAGGTAAGAAATGGGCATCAGAGAGAGGAGTTGAGAATGGCTAGCTGATATTTCCTCAACTCTATAGTCTACTCTTTCCTCCCCACTCCTCTGCTCACAACTTTTCTCATCACTGCTTCCCGAAGAGTAAAAAGTTTTGCAAACATGATCTTCTCTGAAAGCAAGAGCTTTTCTCTTTTATAGCGAGACGGCACTGTAGCCAGCGCAATGACTCAGGGTAGAGACTGAACAGGTGGAAACCCAGGTGTATGTGTCCTATATGGCCAGACTATGAAAAGGCAGATCTAAATGACACAGGAGTTGTCTGTCTTTTGGAGAAATTCTCTAGTCATGTGATCTTTGGAGAGTGTTTTTTTCCCTGGAGACTCTGATTCCCAAAGGTTTGGACAGACAGGATAGGCCAATGAGAGTTTATGAACTGATTTTAAGTCCTGACTTCTGGGAATGAAGGAAGGTGTAGGAAAAAAGGATAGAGTAACATTTAGGGTTAGCCTTTCCTCTCATGTGTCTATTCTTTTTTTAAATTAAAAAAATTAATTACAGTTTGACATGTATTAGTTTCAGGTGTACCGCATAGTGATTTATATAGCGTAAGAAGTAATCACCACATAAGTCTAGCACCCATCTGACACCATACATCGTTATTACAATGCCATTTACTATATTTCCTACGCTCACTTGGCATACCCGTGGCTATTTTTAAAACTGGCCATTTATACTTCTTAATTCCTTCACCTTTTTCACCCTGTTGGCATTTTTTAATGGTATTAAAATCAAGTCTTTTTTGAAATCTTGATAATCCTATAAAAAATAAAGTACAAAACAGAGTATCCAGCCAAAGTGCTCTGAAGATAGTAAATATCAGTTGAGTGAGCTAATAAACAAAACGAGGGAACTAGTGAACAAATAAAATGAAATGGCTGATGGAATTGATTGATAAAAGAAAATTTTAAAATAAGTCTCAACAGCCCAATCACCACAAAAGAGGACTTAGACTGTCTTTTTTCCTTTCTGTTTCTATGCACAACAAAAAGCTAGGCCCTGGTGATATATTCTATCATCATGCATGTATCCTTCATGCTGTGTCGACCTTTTCAATAGCTTTTGTTAGTTTTCTGTTGTCTCTAGTTGCAGAATCATTTTGTTGGCACTTTTGGCGATGGAAAATAAGCATATGTTTACTAGAGGTGTTTTTTAAAAAAAAAAAAACAAACACAAAACTAAACAAAAACCTTCATAGCTACAACAAAGAAAGCATTGCCATATAGTGTCAGAACATTGCTTCTGTTGACTGAGGAAAGGAAGGAACCCAGACCTATCTGACTCTAAAATCAGTGCTTTTTCCACATCTCCTACTGCCTCTCTCTTTCCACTCCCCAAATATTCAGGATATGCAAGACTTTTATGCTCAGAGTTGCTTCTCTCTAGCAACAGAGTTTAATCAGGGGTGGAATAGAGGAGGAGTGGAATTGGGAATTGTTCACCAACATCAATTAGCTAGATGCTGCCATCTGATGGTCACTCCAGGGATTGGCATGAACTCCTAAACAGTGAATCTCCTTGACCATGGCAATGAGGCAGGGCTGACTCCCTAGAGTAGTGATTTTCAACCTTTTTCATCTCATGGCACACATAAACTAATTATTAAATTCTGCAGCACACCAAAAAATATATTATTTGACAATCTGACAAAATAAATAGGTATAATTTTGATTCATTCATAAAAGGTGGCTATTGTGTTGGTTGTCATTTTTTTAGTTTGAGAACCTAAGGCAAAGTGGTCAGTTTCCCTGACTAGTCAGATATTGCAAGTTTTAAAAATTCTTGCAGCATACCAGTTGGAAATCGCTGGACTAGAGCAAATAAAATTAATCTCTGACTCAACAGAAGTGAACAACCAAAACAGAAAGGACCATTTTTTGAGGGTCATACAGGCCCATCTCTACACATGCAGTCCAGGAGCTGGTCTTAGCTGATTTCCTGGTTTAATGTATATGGGTCCTACTGTCCTTTATTTTCAAAGAAGCTTTGTGATGGCAGGTCACACTGTCTGGGTGACTGAAATGGGTGATGAGGGACGTGCATACCAATTTCAAACATCATTCTCTAAAATGCTATCTCCTATAGTCACAACCACTTTTTGCTTCCGTACAAATAGCTAGAAAGCTCTAGGTCACACTTCAGTGCATACAGCTATAGATACGAGATATGTACTTAGGAAGAGAGAGAAGGGAACAGTTGTGGGAAGAAGAGTAGCAGGGAGAAATGATGCTTGATTAACTCCTCATCCTTAGACTAATGGATAGAATTTCTGATGGTACACTTAGCACTTGGATAATAGCTTTATCACAACAATGTAATTTGGGTTATTTTCCCCAAATCTAATCTTGTACCTCTGATTTTGCATGGTTTTGTTTAACTTTTTTTCATCCTGCTTCTTTGTGTCCAAGATATGATTTAAAAAGATAACTGGCTAATTAGACTGGGAGACCTTCCTGAAGACCTTCCGGACATTCTTCTGGACAAAGCCATGGTGGCGGGGCTGAGGTAGAGGCGGTAGAGGCCAAGGGGAGAGGGCAGTTGTAGCTGATCAGGCTGGTAGGGGAGGGGCCACTGGGGTAAGCAGACCAGCAGAGGGACCAGTTGGGGGCAAGCAGGCCATCAATGTGGGTCAGTTGGGGTGATCAGGATAGCGGGGCGGGGGGGGGCAGTTTGGAGTGAGTAGGCCAGCAGGGGCGTAGTTGGGGGCTAGCAGTCCAGTGGGGAGGAATGGTGGGGGCAAACAGGCCAGCAGGTGGGGGAAGTTGGGGGTGAACAGGCTGGCAGGGGAGGCAGTTGGGGGAGAGCATACTGGCATGGGGGGCAGTTGGGGGCTAGCAGGCCGGCAGGAAGAGTGGTTAGGGGCAATCAGCAGGCAGGCAGGTGAGCAGTTAGGAGTCAGCAGTCCTGGATTGCAAGACAGATGTCCAACTGCTGGTTTAGGTCCGATCCCTTTAAACCAGCAGTAGGACATCCTTTGAGAGGTCTCAGATTGGAGAGGGTGCAGGCCAGGATGAGGAACAGCCCCTATCCTGTTCATGAATTTCATGCACCAGATCACTAGTATTTTATAAAGAAAGTGTCTATTCACCTAAATATGTGTTTACTTGAAAACAAATATAGATGAAGAAGAATAAGGGATAAGTTTGGAATCTTTCTATAAATTTCCAACAACCTCACAGTTGCTTGACATCCATTGATAACATCAAAGTTTAAAGAGAAAATAATGGAAAGTAATCAAATTTTTAATCTTTATATGAAATAACCAGGGGAATACCCTGGGAGCAGTTTAGTCAAAGCAACTCAAAATTATCTCCTGCTTAAGACAAAAGGTGTGTACTAGGAGTGGATTTTGGTGTTCCTGCAGGAGAGTGTGTGTGTGTGTGTGTGTGTGTGTGTGTGTGTTGGTGTGTCAATGTATTGGTGTGTTGGTGTGTGTGTTTATGTGTTTGTTTGAGAGAGAGAGAGAGAGAGAGAGAGAGAGAGAGAGAGAGAGAGAGAGAAAGAAAGTTTAAGAGGGAGATAGATAGAAAGCTTAATTAATCTGTTGGTATTTACTTCTAAACACTACTCCTCAAAGTTTAACTTTTGTAAAAGGAATATTGGCTTATTTGACAGCCAGAACAATTTACCCCTCCTAAAAATTGTGCTTAGCAGCCATGAGCTCTGGAATTTCCCAGCTCTGTCTGTAAGATGAATTTAGCATGCTTACACTCACAGGAAGGGAAAGTCTACCTCCCTGTTGATTGAGAAGGAAATAACTGATAGGGAAAGAGGCATTTGTATTCCATGCCATCCTCTCTGGGGGCAGCTGAGTAGACAAAATGGGGAAAAATCAATAGGCCAAGAATTGATGAGAAGGCTTTGATTCTTACTGATTTCAGAGACATTTTTATTTATTAACATATGGTAAACAGAAAACAAAAGATCCAGGCAGCTCATTTTCTAGCAATAAATGTAGTCACTACTGCTTTAGAGTGTGTGGGGGAAATGGCAGGAATGGAGACCAAAACTAACTCTGGGTCAGGGTCTTGCTGGTTATGGATGGTAAAAGGTCTCAGCAAAGGAACAGGCTAGCTATGTTCACAGGCGACAACTATGTCTCTGGACCCTGATGTGTCTCTGTGACGGCAGGGAGGCCAGGGGGACCCTGTTTATGCCTGCAAGTAGTGCCCTGAAAAGGAGACCTGCTTATTCTGAACTTTTCTGTAAGGCATTCCATTCTCATCTTCACGATGACTGATGCTGTTACTGGTGTCTTTGCAGAGTGAAGTTTGACCTCATCTCCACATCATGGTTTCACAGTATCCACCATTTTGACCACTTGGATTGGCATCATAGTGCTGGGCCAGGAAGAGTCTGTACCTGTTGTCATTTGAGCCAGAATCAGTGGGGTCAGTCTCAGACCCAGCATGAAGACCAGCAACAGGGGACCCAGGCCCATCATCATCTCTACTAATAAAGGCTCCAGCCAAGGGCAAAAGGTATGATGGGACAAATTAGGCTACAGGACAGGGCATCATGAGTCAGGTACTCTCTGTCACCTAAATTGCATATTTCATTTCCTCATTAACCTCACATTTCTTGGCAAGTCATTCCTTTGGAAAATCATTCTAAGTTTCCTGAGCACAACTTCCAGCCCCAAACATTCTTTCTTATCCCTTAAGACTCACTGAGTATTTACCTTTCTATCAGTGATAGCATTGCAATATCCATTCACACTCTAATTCATTTATTAACTGATTGAATAACAAACATTACATAAGCTCCTCTGGGTACAAGGCACAGTGCTAGGTCCTGGCACACAGAGAAGACAATTAGGCATACCCAAGTCCTCCCTAAAAGGAGATGTAGCATCCATGGGGAAGGAATAGGGGCTCCAGTTCACTGAGATGAGACTAAGCTAAGAGAACTATCAAAAAGATGAACTTTAAAAAAATATGTTTAATTTATTTTAGACAGAAAGGAAGGGAGAGGGGAGGAGAGAGCGAGAAAGAGAGAGAACATCTATTGGTTGCCTACCATAGGCACCCAGACCAGAGATTAAACCAACACCAGGGATTGGATTTGACCAGAAATCGATCCAGCAACCTTTTGGTGCATGGGATGATGCTCAACCAACTGAACTATAGTAACCAAAGAGGGACTCCTAATGAACTCTAAACCCAGGAAAGGGTGAATCAGAGAATTGTTAAAGTCAGGATTCCAAGTACTCAAGCTAATAAACCAGCTGGCTCTAAGGAGAGCATTTGAGAGCAATTTTGCCCTGAGGTGAATGGAGACAGACCTGCCAGTAATTCCTCAAGAATTAGTTGGTTTGTGGCTGAAGGTGGAATTATTATATACTAGTTAGAAAAAACAGAGAGGAGATGGAAGAATCATGCAATTCCTGGAAGTGGGTCTGAGGTCAACTTCTACAGAAGACTGGAGGAAGAGGAATTCAAGCTTATCCTTAGGAACAATATGGATTATTCTCAGAATATTTTCTAGTTCCCCTATAAATTACATAGACAGTTATACAATGGGCATATCAGGTTACTATGTGAAAACAAAACAACAACAAAGAAAACCTCTTCAGAACTTTTCCTCAAGCCACAGTCCTTACAATTGGCTGTAATGATTTCCTGTCATCTTCCTGAAAAGAAGAATAAGCCCCAGGCAGTTTGGCTCAGTGAATAGGGTGTCAGCCTGTGGACCAAAGAACTGTTTGGTTCAGGTCAAGGGCATCTGCCTAGATTGCAGGTTCCTCCCTGGCCAGGGCCCTTGTTGGGGCTCCTACAGCAGCCAATCAATGAATGTGTTTCTCTCACATCAATATTTCTCTCTGTCTTTCCCTCTCTCTTCCACTCTCTTTAAAATCAATGGGAAAATATCCTGGGTTGAGGAATAAAAAATTAGTAAATAAAATATTTTTTAAAAAAACAGAATAAGGAAGAGAATTGCTACCATCATCTCTCAAGACTTTTCAGCTGAACTGTACAACTCGCACTTCCCAGGGACAGTGTATCACAGACACACAAACAAACCCATAAAGTAAATATAATGCTTCTTCATGGAGTATGATTTTATCTCAATTATAGCTATTAAAATAGGATTAAACAAGTATAGATTACAACAAAATAGAAAACAAATTTCTTATGATCTTTTAAAACTTTATGTGCTAAGAAATGTGAAGATTTGAGAACTGAAAACTAATTGGTGTTTGAAGTAGGTAGTTTCTGACAATATCTTCAGTTCTTTGGAGAAAAATTTAAAGAACATTCAGAGTCTTTAAAATCTGTCATATCTTGCCCCACATTATGTCAAACATATGTGAGTATTCCCACATCCAATAATAAAAGTGACTTTTCATATAAATTTGAAACTGATGGGAGAAAAAATTGGACCTATAATTTATTCTTACATGTGCTATAATTCATACAAATCCTAAATTAAAAGAAAACAAATGGTACATTTTCATAGACATTAAATTAATTAGTAATCTCTATTTTGTATTTTTCTAAGTCAATAAACATTATTTTCATGTCAATTATTTTTATACTCTTAAAGATGCCACAGGTTCTAGCACTAAGCCTATAGTATTACTAAACAGCCCTTGGAGTATGTCTGTGAATCTAGAAAGACCAGGAAATCCAGGGTTCTGATGGTTTCATGGGAAGGCATGTGAGAAAGAGAGCAAAGTGAACACTCTTTCTCATCATCATTTGGCATTGATACACCTTGTCTGATTCATAATACTGATACACAAATTTGACACATTGTTGAAGAATACCAAATTATACACTAAGAAAATTTTTGTTCATATTACAATACTGAAATAAATAACAGTTGAAAAAATTTCCATTACGAACATCAATTATCCAATATAATACAAGCCTAGGTGGCATCATGCAATGTCGTCATAGATTGCTGCTCCAACATCACAAGATGACTGACATAAGATGGCTACCCCATGTCATCACAAGATGGCTGTCACAGATGGCCACCACCAGATGGTCACCAGCAGATGGCTGGCACGGGAGGGCAGTTGGGAGGATCAGGCTGCCAGAGGAGGGCAGTTGAGGGCAATTGGGCTGGTAGGGGAGGGAAGTTGGGGGCCATCGGGCTGGCAGGGAAGCAGTTGGGCATCAATCAGGTCATCAAGGGAGCACTTAGGGGGCGATCAGGGAGGCATGTGAGCGGTTAGGAGCCAGCAGTCTCCGATTGTGAGAGGCATGTCCAACTGCCAGTTTAGACCCAATCCCTGGATCAGGCCTAACCCAGCAGTCAGATATACCCCAAGATGTTCCAGATTGGAAAGGGTGCAGGCCAGGCTGAGGGACACGCATCCCCTCTGCACAAAATTCATGCACCGGCGGGCCTCTGGTAATTTATAATAGAATCAAGTGAAAGTATGTTCTTGGAATTTGAGGAAAAAAGTGGTACATGACTGAAGAGGGAAGAGCCAGCCCTAAAATAATAACAAGTATTCATACATGGCCACTGCTTCAACACAGCTGCTCGCCTGCCATGCTCCCATTTGCCAAACTCTTTACATTTACATGTACTTTTTACTCTTGTGAGTGTGTTTTCTTTTTTTAGTTTGTGGAAGACCTCATCCAAGGTTTATTGATTTGGATTCATTTAGGTCTCTTGTTCTTCAATAAACAAATATTGTCTTCTAACGTCAAAGGCAATTACAGAATCTCAGGCTCCCAAGATGGAACAGGACCTTAGGGTCACCAAGTCAACACCTCTCTGCCTGGGGACAGAAACCCAGAGTTCAAAATTAGGAAGTAGAACCAGAGCTGTAGTAACCAAAAGAGTCATTAGGTGGCAGTGGTGGATAGAAACGTTGCCAACAGCTTGCATGTTGCAGTGGAGACCATGGGTCTTTGTAAGATGTGCTAGTGCTGTACAGATTGTGGGGATATTGTTGTTCACAGAAGGGGGTCTGAGCTGCTGGGCCTGTCTAGAGTCTGTCCTAACACTCTGTGCTTAGATAATGAGACCAAGGACACCCCATTAGATACAAGTGTCAAAGCAAAAGTCATAAAGCTCAGCACCTGTTCACAAGGATATCCCAAAATAAAGATACACCTATTGCCAATTTCCACAGGTGCCATTTCAAGCTATTATACAATTACCTGTCTCCTTGTACACCAGTGTTTCCTACTGGTGTACACTCCACAGGAGGGCAGAGCCCATATTGTTCACCTTGAATGACAGTGACTGCCTCAGAGCAGACCCTCCATTTTTTTGTTAATTTTTTTTAGTGATTGACTTAATTTTCCTCTCAAGGCTTAAATTTATTCATTTATAGAATGAGAGAGTTGCTAACTCTAAAATCTGAAATTCCATGGTTCTCTTTAAGCATAAGAGAATATTTTTCTGTTTTACCAGCAAAAGTCTAGTGGAATTACAGAGACAAGTCTGTATAAGTTTAGTTGATAGCGGAAGACACCAGGTGAAATAAATAGATGATAAGAATTCCTGTGATCCAATCTCACTGAGATGTATCATTTCTTAAGGCTCAGAATATTGACCAAGCCCACACCACCTCTAATTATGGTCCTGGACTGATGCTAAACACGGGTTTCATATCCTACAAAGCCACTTGCTGGTTGGAGGTTGAAGGCCTCATGTCCCTGTCTGGAGAGGTAAAGGAAAATCTTTGTTTTTAACCTGCAATATTTGCACATTAATTCTGCAAGAACTTAGCTAAATTTTTCTCAGGTTTATTGTCATCTTGAATCCCTAAGACATCCAGAAACCAAAGCCCAGCCGGTACACACCAAGGCCACCAGTTTCTAATATCTGCTCCCCCACTCACAACTTGCTCACTCATATATTCAATCCTAAATTTCCCCAAAAGAGGTAAAATGAGTTTGGGAGAAAACAAGTATGAGACAGATTACTTGTGCTGCTGAAGTGAATCTGCCTAGGCCAAGGGTTTAGAGTCTCACATCTGGTTGTCAAACTCACTCACACCTAACCTTCCATATTCAAGCACGTAAGTGTCAGTCAGCTTTTGTCAATGAAAAATGTCCTCATGGTTCTTCAGACTAACTTTATCATCTGTCTCAAACCAATCCTTTAATCTCACAAGAATTCATATTCTCTTCCTCTCTCCACAGACAATGTTTTGTATTCAAGAGATTCGTCCAACTTTACACACCAGGGACTTAACTTATAGTCCATGATAAGTAACTATGGTTTTAATTTCCACTCATGTAGCTTCACACTTTTATATATCTTAGGTCAATATCCCACAAAATGAAGGCATAACACTCAAGGCATATTCCTCCCTTTATCTCTTTTCCTTCTTTCTTCCCTTCAACCTGCCACTATACCTTCTTTTGATCTTGGATGTGTTCCACTTGGCTCTTAAAGAGCAATAAAAACTTTTTTAAGTAAAAAAATTAATAGGGAAGATTAGAAGAAAACAGAGCTAAAAGCATTGTTTTTGTTTCTCTTCTTGCTCTGCCACCTTAAATTCCTATTTCCTAGGGGCATCCAGATGCCCTTCAGCTAATGGCTTCCCCAGGGCTTTGGGAATCCCTCCTAAAACTCCACTTGCTCCCAGTCTCACTAATCTCCCTTCATCCACACAAATGTAAACAATCCCAAAAGAAATCTCCTTTCATTTTAAACTTTAGAATCTGGTTCATTTTTTCTTAGTTCATAAGTTGGGCCTATGGACTTTAAAAGGTGAAAAATTGCTTCATTGAAATAGATAAATGGTTAAAAATAGTCGGAATATATTTAAAAAATAGTGATAGATTACCCAGGGGTAAGAATCTTACAAGAATCTAGAAGAGTGGCTCCAACTGAAGATGGTTTCCAGCTCTTTGTTCCTGGAGATGGGTTCCAGCTTTGTGCACTGGATCCCTCTGGTTCTGATTATATAGCGACCAAATAACTGGGTGGGGAAACTAGTTCAAAAGAACCCTAATTCTGGCAGAGATAAGGAAACCAAGGACACTGCCCCTGGAAAACAAGGAAATTCACCTTTTCATTGGGAATGACTAGATGAAATGTTTACCCACTGAAGTAGATTAAAGATTTATTGGAAGAGGCAATTTTTGAAGTTGTTAAACATGGCCTTGATCCCAAAGTGGCCCTTTTTCTGGTGTCTGTGGTTCTTACTCTTGCCCATGACAAGACTAAGGTTTCATTGTTCATATACATGAACTGGATCCAGAGGACGCTATTTCTGATCTATGGGCCAACTCCAACAACTGCCTTGGAAGAACCCACAGAGCACATGTGGTCTCTCAGCAGAATGCTGTTCCCCTGCCCTGTCTATTTACCCACATAATTTAATTTCATGAAAGGATGCCATGCCGATAAGTAGGTTATTCATAGATTTCACAGAACCAGGAAAGCACTTGTAGAGAAGGTCATGTGACAGCTGTTAGTGCCCACTGCCCTTGACCTCAACCTCCCAGCTACTAACCCTCAGAACTAGCCTTGCCATATTTCCTGGGCTTCTCCTTACTTCATCCTCAGCTGTTCACAAGAGACTAATCAGGAGCTCCCAATATTCTGTTCCATGTAGCACAGCTGCAAAACTGATTATCTCCACTGATAACCACCACTCCTTAGATGGTTAATTGTCTAATGATCTAATTGTTTCTCCATATGATAGAACCCCGTGAGAGAAGAATAACTGTCTTATCATCTCTACAGTCTT